>JAVQKC010205588.1:0-14162 GCA_036025475.1 Philypnodon macrostomus | reverse complement strand
ACATTTTCATAATAAAACAAGTACAGTTAAAACATAATGAGCCTCTCAGCAAAAACAAGCACGTCTCCATCACCACATTCTTGATGGTAGCTTTAAATTCATTACTGGAGATAAGTGTTTCTAGTTTAAGCTCTTTCTGTAGGTTATTCCATCCCCATAGTGCCGAATAGGAGAATGCAGTTTTTCCCAGTTCGGTTAAAACTCGGGGTACATTAAAATGTAACCACTGTTTCTGTGTGCGTCTGTGATTGGGAATTCCTGGGCGGAGTTAACCACTTATCTGCTGAGCTGACTCCACACCTGCTTCTCATCATTTAATCACCACCAGTAGAAAGAGCACTCCAGTGTCAGATCCAGTGGTGAATCTATGTTCAGGCTTTTGCTATTTTGACATTTTTACTTACCTCCTTGTTTTCGCCGTCTGCTCCAGTGCCTCCGGTGAGTCAGCTCCAGTTATTCCACTTCCTCCATTTTTGTCTTCAGTCTCCCGTCTGCCTCCTCGCCTTCTCCACCTGAGCCGCCCCAGGACCAAACCATCAGCCCCCACTTATCTCCTCCACCAGCTCCCCAAGACAGATGCCCAGCTACTTCAATAAACGCCTTGTTTATACTCATTCTGTTGTATGCATTTTTGGGTCTGCCAGTTGTCTCACGAGGTGCATTTTTGCCTCGTTGTCTCGCCCCTGTCTCACAGGCTTTACCTTGATTCGCCTCTTCAGCCTTGTGCTTATCACCGCCCTCACCTCTATCGCTCCTCGGGACCTCCAGATGCGCGTTTAGGTGCCTTCACACAGACTGTCCATAAGAATCACTTGCTCCATTCACTCCGCTCGCGTCTGGTGTGAAGGCAGCATAAGAACTCATTCTGTCTCCATCCAATCCAGTGTTTATCATAATACTTAATACTGCTTATTTTAATTTTTTATTAATATGGACACTGGCATTGCTACAGTAAAAATGACAGTGAAGAGCAGAACATAAATGAATGAACTGTATCACGATTCAATGATCTTCCCAGATTAGCAGATCGTACAATACAATCTTTGTCACCATTACGCACACCCATATTTTGGATCATTTCATTCCATCTGCTGCTTATTTATCCAGAATCCTTCAGTTTGAATGAGATTACGTCATACTCTGACAAAATAGAGACAAAGGGTTTCTGGACGGCGGCCATCTTTGCGGAAATGCTTTCCTTCCCCTTCTCTTAATCACTTCAAAACAACCACGTTCTCCGAGTCTGTGTGAACGCCGAGTGCTAAGTGGCAGCAACTGTGGCGCGACAACAGCTCTTTGGAAATCGAGATGTAATGTAAGGCGTTCATTTGAGAGTGTGAAAGTTCTCTTTGGTTTTCGAGGCTTCTGCTGTTGGCTTGTGCAATACAGAATGATGCTAATTGCCACAGAGCTTTGGCAGGGAGTTTTTAAGAAGATGGATCGACTGTAGGTGCAGTGAATCACCCAGGGATAAATTAAGACCTAAAAAAGGCAAACTAGGCCAAGCTTTGGTGTAAGGGTGTGCAGTGTGGCGATTAAAGATTGACGATCTGCTAATCCAGGAAGATCATTCATTTATGCTCTGCTCTTCAGTCTTTTACTGTAACAATGCCAGTGTTCATATTCATAAAATGGAAATGATATAGTATGAGTGTTATGATGAACTTTGGATTGAATGTACATTGAATTTGTGGTTAAAAAGGACACTGATAGTATCTTCTATAAAAGACAAATATACAATTAAACTGTGACAAGAAATCGTGATCTTGGCAAAATTATATTTTTACCATATTGCTCACCCCTACGTTGGACGAGAAGTCCCACCCCCCACATACACACACCTTTATCTGGGTGTTTTTTTTTAGATACAATTCAGCATATTTTTCCCCAGCACAGTTTTTAGGTATACATGCTGATGCCATATACACATACTTACACACTAATACATACCAACAGTATATTGCATTGTATGTCTTGGTATTTTATGGTATAGGATCTCAATCTCACAGAATGGCAGCCACACTTCTGTCAAACTGTCCCAGGGCAGCTGTGGCTACACTAGTAGGAGTGAATGAATAATGCATGAAATTGGAAAGAGTTGTTGAGTGTCTAGAAAGGCGCTAATAAGACTAATGCATTATTAATATTATTAAATATAGACTAGTAATGTGTCGGGGTGGGCAATATGGCAATTAAAAAAATCATTATATGAAGTTGTAACCAGCACTTGTGTAGAATATGATTAGCTGAAGATATGGTTAAAAGAATATAGGTCTTATAGTTTGTCTATGTCTTATCTGTTACTATGAGAGAATATAATCTAAATTAACTGAACATATTTAAACATAGCTGGATAACGTCAGGCCTAAACTAGTTAAATGTACATTATGCAGCAAAATCCAACCAGACAAATTGGCTTGTGTTAGTAAAGTGTTCCTAGCCATAAGGAAAATCTACCTGCATTTGGCTAGTTGGCCAGTGCTAATCTCAAGCCCTGGTTATGACGATCTGCGAATCTGGGAAGATGGTTGAATCGTGATACAGTGCACTCATTTATGCTCTTCTCTTCACTGTCAATTTTACTGTAACAATGCCAGTGTTGAATAAAAAAGGAAAATAATTCAAGTATTATGATGAAACTGGCTTGGATATACATTGAATTAATAGTTTTATGGAGCAGCAGTCTTCTATGTAAAATCACCTAAAATTTTAATAAAATCGTGATATCATTTTACCAGTAGCATCACACACTATGACATTTCCACATTAACTAACCCTAAACAGACACCTGCCCCCCACCCCCCCTCCTCCTTACATCTGTTTCTGAGATGATCTCATCTTTGTCCTGGTGTACCCCTGACGATACAACCAACAATGTTCCACCCCCGTGCTCCCGTCTGCTCCTCCGAGTCCCCCTGACTGAGACACAGCCAAACAAGCTGTCGGCAACCGGCTTAGACATCCTCATCACAGCACAGTCTAGGCCCCGAGACCATGGGAAATAGGCTGCAGGAAATAATAATGCACTTTCAATTTAACTGTGCCGAGTTTCCCCCTCTCTTTTCATGGGGGGTAGGTGTGTGGTGGATACACTGTAAAATTGAACTTGTTACCCGTAAAAATGTCGTTTGGATGTTTCCTAAAATAAGAAAATGTTAGAAATAAAAATAACGCTTACAAGTGATGGGGTTTTAGCTCCGTCGGTAGAGCATCGAGAGTTTGAATCCAGCTCACGACAGTTTGCCGAATGTCACTCCCTGTCCCTCTCCTGTCATACCAATAAAGTAAAAAAAACAACTTTAAAAATGGACTATCTGAGCCTGTTAGGTGATGTTAAGGATGCTGTCTGTAGCCTGTAGAGGGCAGGGGAGGGACTAAAGTAAAATAATAATTCTGAATTTTTATTTTTAGGAAATTTAGAGACTACACCTTTTTTAATATAGGAAACCACATCCTATGTAAATTCATCTATTACTCTCAAATGTTCAAACTACCAAGTGAGAGTGAGCGGTGGTCTGTCAGTGTGTGTCTCCATGCGTTAGCCCTGTGACATCTGGCCATTGTCCAGTGTCTACTCCACCTATGGCCAAAAGGTGACGTCACAAGTGGGTACTTGAGTAAGTTTTTGAATAAATTGTACTGTATCCGAATTCTTACTTTTACTTGAGTAATATTACCAACACTGTACATTCTCTAGCTTTATGCTGTAAAAAAGTGAGAAGATTTGGATTTTGTTTCTTGCAATGCAATTGTTAAGAAAAATATTTATTTTTCATTGTTATATTACATTTTTTTGTCTTTATTGGAATTTTTCAGTTTTAATTTTATTATTAATAATTACTCATTAATAATAAGTACTTCTACCCTGTAGAAACCTTGTTTTTTTTATTTATTTATTTTATTTTTTATAGTGTATGGCCTGGGGCAAAGCAAGGTAGATGGAGCTTGGAAGTCAACTGACAAAACAGCGGTCCTGAAATGAAAGCAGGCTATAAATAAACAAGCAGCAATATCCAGCGTTATGAATATATAATTTGTGTCTTTAATAACTATTGAGGCCTCAAGGGACAGCGGCGAGAGCGGCCGTGCTGTGATTGCAATGTTGAATTATTGAGGCTGGAGCTCAGTCGTCAGCTGATGCATTTTGAAGTCCAGACGGGGCAGCAAGAGAAGTTTTTTGTGAAATGGCTGAAATAGATAAGACTCGTATTATGCTGGCCAGTGGTTCGAAAAACACCAAGTCTCACAAAGAAAATGTATGTGTCATTTTATGGGACTAAGACTACACCTGGTCTAAATAAGGACTGAGCTAGGTCTAAAGCTAAGAATAAAAACAAGGCAAAACAGCTAAACAATACCAGGAATAAACGAGTACTATACCAGAACTAAACTGGGGCTAAACAAGGTCTACATCACAAGTAAACATGGGGCTAAACCAAAAGTCCAGTAAAGTAGGACTAAACCACATCAAAACCAGGGCTAAAACAAGGCTAAACCAGGATGAAACCAGGCACAAACCAGAACTTGGCCGAGTCTAAATCAGTGGTAAACAAGGTCTAATCCAGGACTACACTAATCTGAACCAGGTCTAAACCAGAACTAAACCATGAATAAATTAAATCTAAATCCAGGGCTAAACCAGGACTGGTCTGGTGCTAAACCAGGTCTAAACTGGAACTAAACTAGGACTCAACCAGAACTAAAGCTAGGACTAAACCAGGTCTAAATCTTGTCTAAATCGGGACTAGACAAGAGCTAAACCAGAAGTAAGTAAACCCTTGTTTTTGCCTTCGGATCAAGAAGACCTGAAGAACAAAATAAGATAAAGCCAGTGATTTTCTCATTGTAAAAGTTCAAAACAGGTCAATTTGACCCAAAATTGTGCCAAAGCCAGAACTAAACAGTGGCTCACATATTTAATTCAATCCTTTTATACCACAAACTTCAAACAATACCCAAGTACCACAGTTTGAGAACCACAAATCTAGACCAACTAACTACTAATACCTGTCAAAGGTATCTATTGAGTGTATCAATGGTCAAGTCACGGGCTTTATCACTGTCATAAAACAAACAATAGAGACATTCATAAAAGCCCACTCCAGTGACTCAAGCAGGCAGTCGCTGGCATTATATTATAGTCCTATGACACAGTAGAAAATGACCGTTTATTGAGCTACATTCGGAAACAGGTCACAAAATAAAAGGAGCTGAATTTCAATGTTAAAAAATGACTGCTATTGCATTAACAATTCTGTCAGTGAGTGACTGGCATCATCTTACCTTTTGTTGGTTGGAAAACTCAACCTTTTTAAATGCGTGCTTTCACTTACATATACAAGCTTCCAATTTCCAGCTGCACCACCTTACTGAAGAGGATTAGCGAGTTATTGCTGGGTTGCAGCTGACGTCAAGCCAGTTCCAATGAAAAGGAGAGGGGTCAGGACGTAGACGCTCAATGATAAACTCTGTCTAAATGCCCAACTTTTGTGTGGTTTACGGCTGACATGACTAATCGAACCGGAGGAAAAATAAAAGCGTATCACGTAACAATAATAAAGAAAAGCATTTCAGAAACCTCACAGGAAAACGGCACCAAACGAGGATTCTTCTTCTCCAGTGAAAGTCTCTGGGAGAGAGACAGCACTCGTGTGAAATAAAAGGCTGCTGTTTATCATGTCACAGTTATAGAGTAAGAATGAGTATTAATAAATGTGTATAGTGTAATAAACTATTAATAAAAAATACCCTTACTCCGTATCAGCCGTATTAGCTAGCTGCTTACTAAACTACATTAGACTGGCTCATTGTAATTACACTGTGACACTATGGCTCTGATTCAGTGAGACACATTAGTGAACAAAATTGGGGTCACACAGTTGCAATCCAGCAAAATGACTGAAAAAAAAAAAAAAAAGAAAACAAATCATGGATGTTAAATTTTGCATAATATCCCGTCTTTAGGGTAAAATGCACGCTACTTTATGCAGTATATCCCGTGAACCCACTGACACAGATAACCATCAGGATAAGAAAACCTTTATTTGTCCCACAGTGGGGAAATTAGCTGGCATAATTTTCTTACATATCCAGAATTGTTAATACTAATATTTTATGAACCAGTACAAAAATGGATACTCTATGTTCTGCAGTGCACACAACCCCCAGGCACTGCTTCCAATTAGTGCTCCTCCAGTTCATCTTGCTTCTCTTAAAAACGCATAAAAACTCTTGTATGTTGTTGAAATGAGAACTAAATATGGCCGCCGGTGTTACATTAACATCTTTCTACAGATATCTTTCTCTTCAGAGCAGGTCATAATTTACGGGTGGGACAAAATATTGAAATATTTATACAAGGAGATTTTTTTGGGGAGATACAATATCAGTATTGCAGGCTACTCTATATTCCGTATATCATATTTTGTATATTTCACAAAACTAAAATCTGCAGTACTTAAGTCGATTTTCTTAAAATAAGTATATTATAAGTATTCACCATTCTAATTATTAAATGAACTATATTTCATTAAAAAAGATAGTTATTGGAATACACTTTAAATATTGTAGGCTATTAAGTGTAATATATTGAGTATGGCAGTATCATCATATTGCGATATTGGTATCGTGAGCCAAGTATCGTGTATCGTGAATGTGATTGCGATTAGATTCGATATTGTTTTTAAAACCAAGATTCAGTTCCCAGCACATTTACACTTGTAAAAATTTTACAGTTAATATTTTAGTTTTATTTCAAGAATCACATGTGTTAGTAAATGTTCAGCCTACAAGGTAAGCAGGTTTTTACAGAGATTTAGTTTGCCCAAACATAATGTAAACCAGGGCAGAACCAGAAATATAACACAAAACACATGTCTTATATGTTATTGAACTAAATATGACTGCCGCTTTCACATTCACATCTCTCTACAAAGGGTCTCAGATGTGTTGCTTTTTGTGACATAGTATTATCCTGATTAGACACACAGCTTGAAGGCACCAAAAAAAATGAAAGCTCTGAATGAATTATCAAGTGATGTAGTGTCCTGTCTTTGCATGCGATATAAAGCTGAATTTCTGCGAACAACCGAGGAGTGCCCCTTCGCTTTAGCACAGGAAATGGTTATGTAGTTATGTTTTTTATCAGTAGAAAACATCTGTTGGTCTTCATACGTGAGCTACAGAGGCAGTGATCTGTGCAAGCAATGTGTTTTCACTTCCTGCCACGATGCCGCAAAGTACAGAAAATTGAAGATGTTATCAATAACCTACAGTAAATGAAAAGAGCATTCAAACTGGAAGATTGTGGTGGACTTTCATACAGAAAAAAGGTTGCTTTATTAAACATCAGTTGGGGCCTGGAGGCTTCCTAAAATAAGAAATTGTTTTACTCAAGAAGCAGTGTGCCACGGTGGAGGACGGACTTCTGCACCACAACATGTGGAAGGCCTATGACCCCATCAAGACCTTAATGAAGGGCTTCCAAGCATGAAAGAGGAACCTCGGAGGACTGTGTTTTGACAGATCTACGAGACATCCTGAGGAGATGAAATGCTAGGGCGAAAGTCCCAACAACCCCGACAAGGACAACACCCAAGAACATGAGCAAGGTCGAAGAACAACAAGCTTTCAGCAATGCTACTCAAGACCGATAACCCAACAATGACCAAAGTGCCACAAAGACCACAGGAGCCATGGGGTGTACAGACTATCGCCCTGATCAGCCATCCTAGCAAGATCCTTCTGCTAGTCCTGCTCCAGATGACCGCTGAGGAACAGTTTGCAGAGATACAAATGGGCTTTCAGAAGAAGGTCGGTACGAGGTGACCAGATCTTCAATTCCAAGGTCATTATGGAGAAGGAAAGGGAATTGAACACCCCCACTGTACGGCCTTCATCGATTACAAGTAGGTGTGGGACTGTGGGATGTTGTGAGGAAGATGGGAGTCAGCAGCACAGTAGTTAAGCTACTGAGGACATTGTACAGCAAACAGCAGGTAGTGGTCAGAGTGGGGGACATCCTCACAGAGTGGTTCACCATTGGGAAGAGAGTACATCAGGGATGCCTTGTGTAGCCCACTCCGAGGAGATGATTCGGCAGTTGGCAGACGAGGTCAGCTGGCTCGGAATCATTATCAGCGGCCAGGAGCTGAACACCCTATGCTTTGCTAACATCATGCTGATAGCGATATCACCTACAGGCTCTGCTCGATGAGGTCGACAGCTTAACATCCACTGCTCGGCTTGGAGCAACAAGATCCGCCATATGACCACTCTTTGGAAGGGCATCATTCTCGCTGGTATAGCCTTTGGAATTGTATGGCTGCAAGACATGGACCCTGAGGGCTGCGGACACCAAGAGACTGATGTTGTTCGAGTTGGAGCAGACACTGAGGATCAGCTGGACCACAGAACCAACGAGTCAGTCCTGGATGGGCACAGAGCGGCAGTTTGTGACTACTGATACAGAATACAGAATCAAGATGAAGCAGTCAAGGGGACAATAATCCATCCACTGGATGGATTACATCAGAGGCTGAACAGGGAGACCAGTGGTGGTGTTTGGTCATTTCCAGAAAGAGTGGTAGAGAGCGGTGCATGCTGCATCCATGGTCCATGACCCTCAACAATGAAAATGTGACTAGACTACAGACTTTACTGAAGTCCCTCACCTGTCTCTATCACATAAGAGTTTGAGTGGGCTGCCACACTATTGGTCAAGGCGCTAAACAATAAACTCCAGTCCAGGGGAGGGACTAAAGTAAAATGATAATGACAGATTACCTATTATATTTATATTATTTATATTATAGGAAAGGGGCGAGCCATTCCATTTCATGAATTATTGTTATTTCTATTTTTTTTATTTCCAGACTACAGCTTTAAGACTATACTAACTAGCTACTTATTTCATCTTTGATGTAACGAGTTGTTTTCTGAGCTAATGTTGACATGATCTCAAACCAGTCCCAGATTTTTGCCCGTTATAACTGTCATTCACTGGATGTTGTACTATTCTTTGTAAACTTGGAATTTGTGAAAGTCAGATGATGATGCAATGATGATTAACTGCTTGAGCTCACATGTTGAGGAATGTATCTAATACAGTGGCTACACAAACCTGACTGCTGTGCCCTATAAGATAACCATTTTAACACACGATGGATATTGAAGAATGCAAATCTATTTAAGTAAGCGACGAATATGAATTTGTACGGTTCAAAAAGCAAAAATATTAGTCTATAAAAAACACTTAATACACAAATGCCACAGTACTTGTTTCAACATCGCTGGAGTCACGCACCATGACTTTACACTATTATACAGACCAGTGGCAGGCAGATGAAAAAAATCATTAAAAAAATACTCCTATCAAAGTGCACATTATTTTCATTCCCCTGGTACCGCAGTCTGTTGCACTTTAGAGCTCCCGCTACAATTTACATGTCATCAGGATTAACCTCTCACTGGCTGACATGTACAGTGGAGCAATGAGGCAGAGCTACGCTTATTGGTGGTGCATTTGATTTAGGGGTGGGTGATAGGGTAAAAATATAATACTACAATTTTTATTAAGACCTCAATTTTGATTTTATGACAATTTTAATGGACTTTTAATGGATTGTTTTTTGCTCTGTGTCTTGTTGCTATCAATGTTCATCGTAATACTTTCATTTTTTCTCTTTTTACAGTTAAAATGACGGTGAAGAGCTGAGCATAAATGAATCCACTGTAGCACGATTCAACCATCTTAGTAGTGTTAATGTGTTATTTATTATAAGTTAGGAAAAAATATCTACACCTTCAGTTTTTGCCTGGTAATGGTGGTAATGGTGGCAATGGTGGTAATGGTGGTAATGGTGGTAGTGGTGGTAACGGGTACTGGCCGATCCACAACGTCCAGCTATTGGTATTAGGAATAAAAAAAATTCACATTGGTATTGGGACTAAAAAATTGGAATTGGTGCATTCAGTAAACCAGGACTAAACCTGAGACAGGTGTATTGCTAGACTAAGCCAAGACTAAACTAGGGCTTTAACTAGGTCTTAAGGACAGGACTAGGTCACTGCTAAACAACCAGGGCCATGGTTGCTAAGGATAAGTATACACTAAATATACACACACTACCCCAGGACTAGACAGTGTGTTTAGCTGAACTAAACCAGGGCTAAACCAGGTCTAACCAGAGGTATAGTAGGTCTTAACCAAGTGCAAAGAAGGACAAAACTTGGACTAAATGAGGGCCACACACTTTCCAAGGCAAAACAAGGACTAAACCACGGCATTGTATAAACGGATTAAAAAATCGGTGTGTATAGCTGGACCAAACTAAGTAATATGTCTAAAAAAATACAAAAACATGGCTAAAAAAGAGCAAACACATTTATATTTCTCAGGTCTATTTCCAATTGACATGCTTTGCTAATATTAGCCCATAGAGGAGTTTGATGGAGGGCAGTGGTCATGCAGAGTGAGTGTAGAGCGGCCCATTGATTCCATGCACCGCTCCATTGATCGGGGATGTTTTTCCGAGCACTAATTGTCGGACGATTAGGGAGGGGCTGGTTGTGAATCTGAGGCAGCGCCGTGTGAATGGGTGCTTGGATGTTCAGGATTGATTGAGTCAATTTGTAAAGACCTGACTATAGGCTTTCTGTGATAATCAGTTGTTTCTGACAGCAAGGTGTATATTGACGAAACGGCCCCATACGTCTGCCCCAAATGCTATGTCACCAATGGACACCTTAATCGGGCATTGATTTCTAATTGTTTTTATATTGTTAACAAGCAATTAATCTGCCCCCAAACCATGACAAACATTGGAAGGGTCTATTTGACTTGTTTCTGGATGTTTGTGAAGGATGTTTTTGCCCAATTTAGCAAATTACCCTAAAATGGCATTTTTCATTCAGTCTATAGGGGGCGCTATAGAGGTAACTGGCATCATATTGGTCAAATTTGTTCAGGGCTGGGGGGTAATTAGGTTGTCTCATCTGCGTTGATTCTGTCATAGTTAGGTCCGTCTCTAGAGAGCTTGCGGATGCGTACCAACTGAACAGTACCTGCGTTGGCCTGAGTGAGCGCTGTTCAATGAACAAACAGAAAACAAAGATTTAAATTTGAGTCACAGGCTGTAGGTCTGTGTATATTCACAGACAACACAGCGCTCTTTTGTCTAATTTTCTGCCTTTTTCTGTAAATGTAGTGGAAAAAACCTTCATGTTTGCTGTTGTATTCTTCCTCGTCTCCCTTCTTGGTAAAATCTTTGACTAGCATCTAGCGGCCTCTACTGGTTATTTAACATAAAGCATACGTTGACGATCAAAATGCATGGACGTATAAATGCTCTGACGCTAAAAACGTATAGAACGCACAGATATATTTACGTATGAATGAGCCTATAGTCTAGATTAGTTGCTGCTGAAAACATATCTATTACAGTAATAGCTAGATCTTCTTACATATCAAAACTGCAAAAAATGTAGACTCACTCAAAAGATCAGGTTTAAACAACTCAAGTTTAAAGCAAGCAAGTTTATAGTGTGTATTGTTATAGTGTGGCATGGGTGGCCAGTGCACTTTGGTACAGTTAACCCCTTAGTCACAAGTTTGGATTGTCCTAAGAGTAAAAATCGTTTTAGTTTTGCTCTTATGGAGGCTTTAAGAACTGATTTTATGTTTGACATCAAATCACTTTTAGAGGTGTAGTTTACTAAAATAAGAAAAAGTAAAAAATAAAAACGGTTAAAATTCGGACCCTGTTCTATGATGTAAAGTAGGTTGTCTGTAGAGGCCAGGGGAGGGACTAAAGTAAAACTCTATTGGTCAAAGCGATAACCCACAAAGTCTGATCTGATGTTGCTGTAGAGGTCAGGGGAGGGACTAATGCAAAAATAATAAGTATAACAGATTATCTACTTTACATCATAGAACAGGGTCAGATAAAGCGTTTTCGTTCCTAATATTTTTTACAATTTTGAAAATGTACAGACTACACCTTTACACCACTGCACACAACTGCAAACTTACAACGTACAATGCTGGAACAATAGGCCCAGTTGTAGCACTTCCTTGAAAACAAAAAAAAGTGGTCGGGGAAATGATATTCATTTTTATTTTCATCCATTCCTGTTTGGAGCACCATTAACCAGTGCGTCTTTGCCTCTCTTCACAACGGGCCATTTTTAATGAATTGCCAAATTGTTATCAAGTGTTTGCCTGTAAGATGGGAAACGCTAATGATGATGACAAAACAACAGCATACAACAAGTCAGATCTTGCCTTCAGCCAACAGCTTTTCCCTCCCTCCCTCCCTCCCTCTCTCCCTCCCTACGGTGCACACTTATTCCTCGTGTCTGCTAATCACCCATTTTACCCATAAACAATGCTGGAACCGTCTAGGGATTTGCCTAACAATGCCTCATTACCAGTGTATGAGCTGCTTTTTTTCCCTTGCAATTCGTCAAGGAGCGAGTGTGTGTGAAAGAAGAAGAAGGAGGCAGGCGAGGCGGAGGCGGAAGGGAGAAGAAGAAGAAGAAGAAGAAAAAAAAAACTCAACAAAAAAAAAACGCTTATTAATTTGCACGAAATGGAATTAGCAGCGGGGAGTTTCTAATTTTGTCCGTGCGTGGCCCCATGCGCCGATGGTAAATGGAGATTTGTCACACTCCGCTTGGCTGGCTCCCTCCCGGCTTGATGAGCTGTCTCTTTCTGTGAGCGGTCTGTGTAATACACTCTAAAATTTGATAAGTTAACCTGACGTAAAAAAAAAAAAAAACTAAAAAAAAACCTCAACTCTCTCAATACTCAAACTCTGACGTGCACTAAGTGGGAACTAATTGTGCCGTCCGTTGCCTTCAGTATTGTAGACATTTAACAGTGATTTTTTTTTTTCTTCCTTGTTCCTGTTTATGATCTGGTGACTTAGAGGAGAAGTATGGAGTATTTCTAAGCCCAAAAATGATGAATGATTTTTTTTTCTTAATGAATAAAATGTAGTCCTGTTATATGATATCAAGTAGGTACTCTGTCATATTTATTTATTATGTCTAATTCCCGCCCCATCCCAAAGACCACTATACATTTTTAACTGAACATCGTGCTATGTTGGCCAAAACACTATTGGTTGACTGAGCTGTCAATCAAACACTGAAACACAGTCCTGCTACACCGGTAACCAGAGCACACTACAGGCATGAATTATCTAGGACCTGCTTTTCAAAGATGGAGGGATCTGTGTGTTTTAAAGGGATTCAAAGTCAAAGCATGGACAGGTCAGAAAGTCTGAACTCAGTGTAACACATGAATAATACAGAAAATCAATGTAGCATCCCGGCTAATGTTAGCACGGCTATTTGACATGATCTAAACATAAATTTAGTTACTATTACATCCATCTCACAAGCAAATAAAGAGGCATGACTTCAGAGGTCGCAGAAGCAAGGGGTAGGAGCTAGACATACAATACCCTTCTCTCACCACTAGGGCAATTTTTCCTTCAACCTAAACCTTATAAACCTTGAATTTACGTGCTATTTTTTAAAGGTCCTATACTATGCTCTCTTTTTTTGTACATTTCACAGTCTATTTTGGATATTTAGGTTACCATTTTACGTTCTGCAACATTAAACCCACAATAATGATCTTATACAGGCTGTTTTGTAGAGCTTCCACTTGGACTCGATAACAAATGCTTGGATTAGGTGTCAGACAGGACCAAACCATTTGTGCCAGGTTTGGAAGAATGAACTCGTACCAGTTTTTTAATTCTTCTGAAATACAACAAAGCCTTGACACCCTCACAGCTGAGGACATTGTCGGTGGTAAGCTAGTAAAGTAGCGGCAATGCATCGCTGGGTGCGCTTGTTGACAGGAGCAGGCAGGAGCACTTCCTAGAGAGAGAGGTTTACTACCAGATGTGTGTAGTACTCGGTAACATTTACTCAGTAACATTTACTCAGTTACATTTACTTGAGTAACTTTAAAAAAAGCTTTACTGCACAATACATTTTACATTTACTTGAGTAATAATATTTTGAAGGAACTGTACTCTTACTTGAGTAAAGTCTTGTAAATCTAGAAAGAGTAAGAGTACTTTTACCACCTCTGTGTGTCATGTAAGAACAGCTTTATGTGAAAAATGTGACGATGTGGAATTTCT
>JAVQKC010205583.1:0-16053 GCA_036025475.1 Philypnodon macrostomus | reverse complement strand
CTATAATCTCAGCTCACCCAACTTTCGAACCAGAACTGAAGAAGTCTGCTGGATTGGCAGATGAAAGCTTTTCAACAATCAAAACCTTGTCCAGATGCCCTTTTTCAACTTTCAGAACTACTGTGCAATGTGTATGGGACCCTCTAAAGCACATAAAACACTGTCCTGAAACTAGTGATCATAAAAAACACTGCTTTCCATACCACTCTGCACTACATTATAAACTGTCTAGGCTCCATTGTAGTGGCTGCTGACCGATGGTGTTCACTGCCAACATTGTTTTTGTGACATATGGCACCATTTCAACTCTCTATGAATTCCAGACCTTGGAGCTTGGGCTTGTACAATCAGAGCTGGTGGTTGTTCCGCTCAGGACTAGTATGTTTACTCAGAGGATTGTCATTGCGGTCAGGCTGAACACACATGTGTGATGTTGCATTGCCTATGTTGTGTGTTTTCCCACGAGACCCCTTAAGATTTTAAACAGTAAAACCACTTTCTGTGCTTCTAGTAAACACGGAATATCGTGATCATTTCTAATGAATAGGGGGCAAACTACTTTCAGACGGGGCTGTCTTCATAAAGTCACAGTGCTGTGTGTGCGTGTGTGTGTGTGGTTACCGAGGTGGTCGCAGACACGGCTGGTTGTTTTTGAGCTTGGGCTCTGTAGTGTTAAATGACAGATCGCAGACAGGCTGAGGCTGAGATCCAGCCCCCCAGGGCCTCACACTTACAGAACAAACTCACACCGGTGTCAATGTGCGTGTGTGATGCAGCAGAAACACAGAAACAGCCAGCTCAACATCAACATCCTCCCCTCGGGAGGCATGTGGCGACCAGGGGATCAGCACTGATTTATCCCCACAGCTGCCAACACTCACATTAGAAAACATGCTCAATAATACAGACAGACCCTCCACAAATGCACTCAATTGTACCCAGATACTACATAGATCATACAAGTCCTTGTTCCCGTGGTAATTTGTAAAGAGTGTCACCAGAGTTATGGTGGTTTATTAGACAGAGTCAGCACTGTCAGTCTGAAGTGGTAATATCTGTAATGTTTAGAAAATGAGTTATTACTTCACAAACATGCAGTAAAAAAAAAGTCTGAAAATCTATATTGTAAATCTCAGTTTATTGTAGAAAGTTTTAAACGTGGTTCATATTTTAACTGCAGATACATTTGGCCAGCCCCAGTTGCAGCCTCTAAACTGAAAATTACAATGATGTTGCTTGTTTTTTATATATATATATATATATATATATATATATATATATATAAATAAATAATAAGAAGCCAAGGTTTTTATTTCTATTGGCCCAACATGTCATTCCCCTGTTGGCCTGCTCCAGAGGCCTCCCAAGTGAATGAGAGGTAATTATCTTGTCTTTGAGGCGTCCTCTTTGTGCTGTTTACGTTGTGCACACACGCTATAGGGTCATTGGTCCGACCTCACAGCCCTGTGTAATCCTCAGACACTGATACATCCTCCTACAGCCCTCATCCTGCCTCATGCCCAAAGACTCCTCCACATGGGGATGCCAGATCTGCACTCATATCATTTCCCTCTTTCACTGTAATCACACACAAGTCTTCATTATACAATTTAGTAAGGTCCAAGCCACCTATTTTAAATGAACCTAATTAATTCATTAGTCAAACACTTTTTACTCGTTTTGACAAAATAGCTCTGGGCAAAGGAGAGATGTGTAATAGTCCTTAATCTTCTATATATATATATATATATATATATATATATATATAACTGTGATAACTGTGAGTTACTGTCTGCAGGAGTTTTAATTCTGTAAATCACTGATATCAGTAAGACAGGTTCAGTTCTTCTGTCAGGACAAACAAAAGATGTGTTGCCCTCCCTGCCCTTTACTCAACCTGCTCACTTCCAGCTCAGGCCCAATGCTTCAGATACAATACAGAGGAGGAGACACAGATAATTGAATTATAGAGGAGTCAGACACACATCCTGGTGGTCATGTGGCAGGCATTCCACTCTTGGGACAGCCTGTAGCCTTTAATCCTCGCCTGGCTCCCGCCAAAAGCTCCCCGGACGACACAACGCCTGTCGGAGGATATGGCATCATTAAAACACACAGTGCTCCTTCAACCATACGCACACATATCCATCACTTAAGAGGACAATGCACTGGCTCACAATCATTTCCTGTGCCCAGAGTTGATTCATTTTATAGTTACAGACAAAAATATTTGGTGTTTAGACAGAAAGAGCCTACACATTTTGACACACGTTCCCTTCTTATTACTCAGAGATTACTGTCTTCTGTGGGATGTCCCGGGAACTGATGACAAAGAACTAAAAACAGGAAGTGATAGTGACCACAGTGCATTTCACTATTGTTATTACTATCAGCTGAGTAATATGATGGGTGGCCATCATATGTTTGTTTGTCGTTGTGTGTGCAAGCCACTTATAGGGCTACAGTTTACAGCTCTATTTGTGCAAAATGTAATAATTAATCTCTTTTTGGTTTTGGTTGAGACCCTTACAATACAACACATGATATCTAATCCTTAAAATAGGAATGTTACCATAATGTTATTCTATATAGAAGCCTTTATTTACACTGGTTAAATACTCCAATTTGAAGTAAGTATCAATGTTTTATTGTCCAGTCTATAATGACCCAAGAATGTTTATGCTTGAGAAGATTCAGTGTAGAAATCCTGATTATGTTGGTTGTTGGTGATACGTTAAGAGAACATGGGTGCTCAGACAAACAGCACTTTCTTCTATCTGATGAAATTACTGTTTTTGTAATGATAAATGTGTGGTCACTTCTCTTTAAAGCTGACATATAAACCTGTGTGAGCTGGGCACAATTGTGCATGACACTTAAATAAAAACGTCATTCATTCATTCATCAGTAGTATTTTCAAATATTTTGACAGTATTTGTAATAGTATTAACAGCAAAGAGTCTTGGTGACGTTACTCATTAAAACCTCAGGATCTGCTAATGTGCTAATGTCAGATGAAAACTGGCCAAAATCAAAGGTGTCTCATTCTGGGTCCATTATCCACTTGTCAACACACAGCTTACAAAAATCCCTCAGAAAATGTTCCAACGAGCTGAACGCATGCTGGATTGATAAACACTCTCCTAATCATCTCACCACTGGCATGGATTAGGTTTCTCCTCTGGCCCGACAAAAGCACGGGGGCTACAGTATGACTAATCCACTGAAGTTGTAAATAGTTATGGTGTCAGGACAGAGAAAACAATGAGAGCAAAGGGGACTTCCTGTGTTTATAGAGGACAGGGGCAGATCTGAATACACCAGATTACTGCATCCATCCCTCCATCCATACCCTGTCAGATCAGTCTACATTTACAACAAAGATACGTTTGTTGTGAGCAATAGATAAAGAAGTATCATCACTTCAGTAATGCTTATAAAAAGTGTCAATAAAAGATTTATTTGAAAAACTATACTTACTTTTGGTCATTTATCATTTAAAAGAGTGTAACTAGACAGTAGCTTGTGGTCTGATATAGTTTGAGTAATTACTAGAAATGCTGACTTTGATGAAGAGACAGTGAGAGTGAAAGTGTGGGGGGAACAGGAGGCTATAAGCACAGAGATGTATTCTCCCTGTCTGCCTGGTGCCTACTGCCGAGTTCAGCAGTTTCACAATCCCCGACAGTCAGCCAACCATCAGCCCACTGCGCTGCCCCGCTCCACTCACGCACCACAGCCGTGATACAACAACAGGAAGGGCCTCTGCGTGCACTTGCAGTCCTGTCTCCAACCTCCCTGGGGGCGGGGCTTATTATTATCATTAATAACTGTATCTCAGCAGAGATAAACCTGGAGCATACCAGCGCTCCTGGTTTTGTTTATGACATGGTGTTGCAAGAACAGATAAATTAGGGATTTATTTAAAGGCTTTCTATTTTGGACAAAGGTCTGTTATGAGAGAAGAGCAGCAGCTGGCACTGTGCATGTCAGTCTGTGAATAAACACTGGCACCTAGTGGTGTCAATAAGAATTGCATCTAATATAAAATAATCATACAGGTTCCCAGGTAAAAGTGTTGAGAAAAAGTTGATGTTTCTCTAGTATTACTATCAGTAGTAGTAGTAGTAGTAGTAGTAGTAGTAGTAGTAGTAGTAGTAGTAGTAGTAGTAGTAGTAGTAGTAGTAGTAGTAGTAGTACTGTCATGTTGCAAATTAACATATATAACATAGATATATTGATTTTGGTAATTTTGACATCATTCTAAGACCTTTATTTACATATTTAAATATGTCCACAGGGCGATGGAAGAATGAGCGAAGAGACAGAAGGAACCGTAACAACAGACGGGACAAAGAGAGTCAGGAGGCACGTCGAGAGAGGAAGAGGGAGCGGGACCGAGACCCAGGGGACAACTCTGAAAACAGGAACAAAACAGAGCACCGGCATCGCAGAGACCAGCACACAGCCCCCGTCCCACCTAAAGACACAGAACAGCAGTAGTGCCCAGGGACACGCCTGAATCAAACACCCCTGTATCTCTTTCTTCCGCACTGTCTCCCCCTGAGCCCCTCCTTGTTGGGGTGTTGCTGCTACCTGGATTTGACTCTTTATGCACAGATGGGATGGGGAAGTTTCAGCTTAAGATCTAGGCCTCAAAAAGCTGGGAAGTATATTTTACCCTCTACTTCTTCACCTCCATTGCCAAGCGTCTCTGTTACCGAAAAAGGACACGACTCTGCTGTCGGGATGTGAAAGTCAAAAGTGGCTGAAGACTGAGTAAAAAAAAAACTTTGGCTCAAAAACAGATGTTATGATACAGTGCTTGTTGCTATGGTTATTTAATGCGCCCCTCCTACAATCTTGGTTTTTGAATGTAGATTTTGCAACAATATGTAGATCATTTGTTTATTACTGTCGTTCCTGTTCTGTAGATCTATTTACTATATTTTGGTGCACATTTTGTAAAGAAAATTGTATGTTGTTGCTATTTGACATTTTAGGACAGCCAGTTTAAAACCAAGAAGTGAAACCCATTACCTTTTTGAGCAAAATTAATTTTATTCAGACTCATGATTTACCACTACTGGGTTTCTTTGTGTAAACTGAACTGCTCTCAGTAAAGCTCTTTTGACTAGACTCCAAAAGCACCTGTATGTCAAATAAAATGTAAAGGGTTTGTACCAGAGTCTGAATCTGTTCATAACATTGTGCGCAACTTATGGTAAGAAATACTCAAGGTCAACCCGGGTTGGGCCACTAGGAAATCCAAAGGTCAGCTGTTATCTCTTACCAAACATCTCCACACCTTCGAAATCTTGGTAGCACTACTAGCTATGCCCAAGAAGCCATAAATATATGCACAATGAGAAGGAACACTACCTACAATATAAATAATTTTACATTAACCTAAAGCAATATGAAGTTCATCTGCAGGGAGATTGTTGAATTGTGCTGCAGTGCATTTATATATGCTCTGCTCTTCACCATCTTCAGGAAAATACATTTAAGTGTTATGATAAGCATTGGGTTGGACGTACACTGAATTTGTAGGTGTTTGTATGAAGACAGATCGCAGTAGTCTTGTCTGTGTAAGACAAAAACACAGTCCACTAAAAATCATCACAAAAAACTGATAAGAGTTTACTTAATAAAATTGTTATATTGCAGACCCCTAATTGCATCAGTCCTAACCTGTCCAGATACACGTGTATATATAAAAGAGTGGCACTTAAGATTGTCGAGCCAAACATTGTATTAATAATGCATTAATTTGAATTGTTCTGTTGATGAAATAAGAGAATCACCCGTTTTCAATCTATGCTGTTTATTGTTGGAGTGGGTGGCTCATCAGTAACATCTACGTATATGCATCAGGTACATTTGGCGCATTTCCTCGATATTAAAGCAGAGGATACGCCAATTACAGACTTTACATGAAAATATATGTACTTTTCTTTTAAAATGGACATGTGCCGATAGAGTATGCAAATAACTTATAAGTGCAAGGCAAAGTCACAGTTAAAGTGGATGATCCTTAGGAAGGGGGCGGGTCAAACTGAGATTTGTGGATCAAGATCACTGCTAAGAAAAACAAACATTGCTTGGGTTCCAGACGCTGTAGATAAGACCAACACATCAACCATCTCTACAAACTGAATGTTCACTTCATGTTAGCCACAAAATCCTCTCCTTTCTTGATGGAGGATTTGAGCTCAGCCATAGCATCCGCCACCAGCTGCTCCTCAAAGGCTGACAGCTTGCCCAGACCCAGATTCTTCTCGATGCCGTTCTTGCTCAGGAGCAGGGGAGTGGAGAAATACTTGCACTCCGTCTCCTCGGATCTGACAAAGGCACACTCCACCACACCTTCCTTACCATTCATGGCGTCTAGGAGGGAGAAGGTGAAGCGGGCACCAGCGTAAGCCATGGACAGGGTAGCTGAGCCGGCTCCAGCTTTAGCTTTCACCACTTCTGTGCCAGCTTCTTGGATTCTGCCGGTGAGGGCGCTCAGCTGGTCGGCGGGGAACTCGACTTTTGGTGTGCACTGGGAGATGAGGGGGATGATTGTCTTTCCTGCGTGACCCCCAATGACAGGTACGTTGACGCGAGCCGGGTCCAGGCCTTTCAGCTCTGCCACAAAGGTATTTGCTCTGACAATGTCTAAGGTTGTGACACCAAACACTCTGTTAGGATTGTAGACGCCATGCTTCTTCATGACCTCTGAAGTAATGGGAATAGTGGAGTTGACAGGGTTGGCGATAACGCAGATCATGGCTTCAGGGCAGACGCGGGCACAAGCGTCGGCCAAGGTGGCAACAATGGTGGCGTTGGTGTTGAAAAGGTCATCACGGGTCATGCCGGGTTTACGGGGCACACCTGCGGGGATTACCACCACTTCGCAGCCCTGCAGTGCAGCATCGAGCTGGTCGGCACCGATGTGCCCGGTCACCTGGGCCCGGGTCTCGATGTGGCTGAGGTCCGCGGCCACCCCAGGAGTGTGTGCGATATCATACAGGGAGAGCTGGCTCACCAGTGGGCTGTTCTTGAGGAGCAGAGACAGCGGCTGGCCTATACCGCCTGACGCTCCGAGCACGGCCACTTTAGCGTTGTTCTGCGATGAGGTGGACAGGCCCCGGAATAGGCTGACGGTAGGTCTTACGGCTCGGGAGAACATGTTGTCTGTGTGAGTTTCTTTCTTAGTTTAGTAAAGTGAAATACGTGCAGAGCCCCTCTCCTCTGTGACACCAACGTCCTTTAGCCACGAGCAAACAGGAAGACACGCTAACAGTCATGCGTCGTACATATGCGTGGTACCGCGTGGTACGAGCTGACGTCCATATGCGTCACCACGTTCAGCTACGTCGCTGTCTTTATCCTTTGACTTCTTTTTTCGGAGGAAAACAAAGCCTGGAATCACAAGAAATTATAATCTCATTTGATATTGTAAACGTTGTATCGGTTCATAAATACACGACATCAGATCGACATAATCCTAAGGTACACAACGACTTTATTTGTTAAATTGTCTGTGTCGTGAGAAAATGCTTCTTCTTTGCTGTTTGGGTCGCTCTGCTAAAATAAGCTAATGTTAGCGTCGTCCCATGAACTCCGTCTATTTGCTGGAGCCATTGAGTGGGTTTAGCAAGATTTATTCTAGCCCAGTTTTGTGTTTTGTTCGTCTTTAAACCTCGTTTGTTTGTCAACATCGAAACGTTCCACAAAACGTAGGTCTTGAGCTCCGTTTGAGTGCACTAGCGTTAGTCATTACTTTGGCCTGGGGCTGTCACCCGAGAATGAGAACAGTGGACCTTAAATCTCCATTTGACTTTCACTATTTTAACTAAGTAGCGTTACGTCAACTTATAGCTTTACATGTAAAGTCTCTCCTCGCTGATTAGTGCCATTCAACAGAACAGCCCTTGTTCTACAGTCAAGTGACCCCTCGTCATCCTTGAGCTCAGTAAAACGAATTAACCCTAATTTAACTAATCTCATCAGATCTGTTCATGTGTTTGTCACAGATTTTGTTATTAGTGAATATGCTTTAACTATAAAAATGTTATTTGTATGTGTGTAACTGTACCTCATATGTGTCTTCTGATGCTGATTCAAGACAAATGACCATTTACATTACAGTGGCAATTTTAAAGGGCCATTATCACCACTAATGATACAGCATCATTGAAAGTATCTCCAGTAAGTATCATCACTAATCTATTCAAAATATATATAAAAAAAATGTATATTAAAAAAGTTTTTGTTTCTATAGACTTCTAAGGATGGCTAGCTGTGGTGAGGTTGACCACTCTGTGAGCTCACTCCCATCCAGCAAAAAAGGGGGTAGCAGCAGCAGTGGTGGGAGTGGAAACAGTGCAGAGTCTCCATGCTCTGGCTCCAGTAACCCCTCCGCCACCCTGTCTGTACCGGAGTGTGCCATCTGTTTGCAGAGCTGCATACATCCCGTCCAGCTGCCGTGCCACCATGTCTTCTGCTTCCTGTGTGTGAAGGGAGCGTCGTGGCAGAGCAAGCGTTGTGCACTCTGTCGACAGGAAGTGCCCGACGACTTTCTAGAAAGACCTACACTGCTCTCTCCTGAGGAGCTAAAGGCGTCTGCGGGGGGAAGGAGCGGAGCGGCAAACGACCACGCCTGGTACTACGAAGGACGGAATGGTTGGTGGCAGTATGACGAGCGAACGAGCCGCGAGCTGGAGGACGCTTTCTCTAAGGGCAAGAAAACAGCGGAGATGCTCATTGCCGGCTTTTTGTATGTAGCTGACTTAGAGAATATGGTGCAGTATCGCCGCAATGAGCACGGCAGGAGACGCAAGATGAAGAGGGACGTTTTAGACATCCCAAAGAAAGGGGTGGCGGGACTGCGTTTGGACACTGACAATGTTTCTGGGGCACTTGGAGCAGTGGGGAGGGAGAGCTCAGCTGATGGAGCAGATACATCTGCATCAAACGCACAGCAGCAGGTCACAGCCCCTCCCATCACCGTGAGACCCCCCACTTCACTCGGGGCTCAGCCCGGGAACAGCACTAGCCCCACTTCACTCGGGGCTCAGCCCGGGAACAGCACTAGCCCCGCTCTGGAGGATGCTCTGTCACAGCTGCAAATTAGCCCCAGACCCACACCTTCACATGAGCGCTCTGAGCCTGGAGAAGGAGAGGAAGACGAGGAGGAGGCTACACCATCCAGATCGTCAGACCCACACACATCTGTGGATGAGACGGGCTCTGGAGACTGGAGCGATGATGAAGAGGATGGAGATGAAGAGGAGGGTGGTGAGGGGGAGTCTTGGGAGGAGAGGCCTCGAAGGCAAAGACTGAACCCAGAGGACAGATCCCCTCCTGGTGCAGAGTCCAGCTCTCCCCCTCCCTCCACAAGTCACAGGTCCAGGATGCCAGATGGCCAGTGTACAGTGACTGAAGTGTAACCACTGACCAGTAAATGTCCCAGTTCATTAATTTATTCCTTATTTGATGCTGTTACACTCTGTCACAGATCTAATGTGGGTGGATTGCTTGCAAATGTAAAATGGCATCTCACACACAGGTTTTCTCCTGTGATGTAATTGTACACAGGACATTAGGACAGGTGAACACAGGTGTTGTAATTATTGATTCATTTCTGTCCATCAAACAAGGCAGGTGCAACGGATTTGTCATGGCAACTGCACAATCATTCTGCACACTTAAAGCCATTTGGTCGCAGGCATATCAGGCTTGTTTTGGTGTGCCAGCCATCATCAGCTATGCCTCTCTGCTTTACAGTTATAACTTAACGTGAATTTTATGATCGGTTCTAACCAGATCTGTGACATTCGGCAAGAAACGGCATAAATCAGGATGTGAATGACTGTCTCTCTCTCAGCTAACTTAGCACATAATTCTAACAGCTGTAGCAAAGATTGAAACCCTTGACCATGACTTGTTCTCAGTTCTCACCAATCTGAATACTGGATTTCCATGCTTCTGCTGTAAATGGTCACGAAGCATTTAAACATTTCAGACTAATGCATTCACGTGTGATATACTCAAAGCTGATTTCTTAATGACTTTTCTTTAGGAAGGACCTATAAGTACTAAATCAATCAAAGTTTCATTGTTCACATAATGTTGTTGACATATTGTTTTTAAAGTAATGTGTTTACCCCAACACTTAAGAGTAAGTACTAACAATGTGACTGAAGTTTTAAGACATGCCTTTTTTTGTGACCTTTTATCAATGATTATCTTGGACCCTACTGAGGCATCCGTGGCCTCCTGAAATTCTTGTTGTCCCTAAATTAAATTACCTTGAATCAATGTGGTTTTAAAATTGTAGATGTGCCTGTTTGAAGAGAGAGTTAACCACTGGTTGCCAGACAGTGGGAACTTTTATTTTGCATTTAAGTTTGACAAAAAAGATTTTCTTTTATTTTGTGTGTTTCTCATGGTTGTAAATCTTTTTAGAAACGTAACTGACTGATGTTACGGGCCATCGTGACTGATGTTACGGGCCATCGTGACTGATGTTGCCGGCCATCGTGACTGATGTTGCCGGCCGTCGTGACTGATGTTGCCGGCCGTCGTGGCTGATGTTACCGGCCGTCGTGGCTGATGTTACCGGCCATCGTGACTGATTTTGCCGGCCATCGTGGCTGATGTTGCCGGCCATCGTGGCTGATGTTACCGGCCATCGTGACTGATGTTGCCGGCCATCGTGACTGATGTTACCGGCCGTCGTGACTGATGTTGCCGGCCATCGTGACTGATGTTACCGGCCATCATGTAGAAACTTTTTAGTTTTGTCTTACATGCTTTAAACAGCGAGTTTTCATTCTAATAAAATGTGTAACAGTTGTTTGCTTGGCTATGTTTCGTTACCTCGTTTGTAATTTATGAATAAATTGTGTGTTCCCATTATCATAAAGCAGTGGCTGTTTGAGTACTGAAATGATTGTGTGCTGTCTTGTACAACAAATAATAAGCCAATGTCCTCCATAAGTAACAGTTCTGCCCAACCTTCTTAGTAACAGTATAGCATACTCATTGTATTTAGGGCCAGACAACAGAATGTGCTACAGAAACATCAAGGGTGAGGTAACCTTCACAAATAACAAATGGGCATCAGTATTTAGTATCACTCTGCTTATTAAACCCCATCAGTGTCTAGCTGTATGCAGCTGTAATCTGTCTACATTAGTGAGTATGGTTTTGGCACAAACAAATCATTACCATAATCACATTTTCAGAAGCTTTCATTTATTTGACTGATGGTTTCTGAAGGGACACAGAAATAGGCCTCTCCTCGTCAGTGACAGCAGCTGGCAATGCATCTTCACTTGTCAGCATTGTTCTCAAAAACTCCTGTGGTATTGCTTCACAATAAGTTCACTTTTCTCACATTATTGTAGCTTTCACTTATAAAATTTCTCACAAGTGCACGGTACACATTTACTGTAACAATCCATACACTCTATACTGAATGTTCTCATGAAATAGGGTGAATTTATTTAAAATACACACAGGTTAATTTCACTTGTGTTTTGATTTAGCAGCCAAGGCCTGCAGATTTGCGGGACCCCCCCACACTGTCCCAAATGTATCTTTCTCCATCCTAAGAGCATCAGACAGAGGAAGCTCTCTCCCTGATAATATTACCTTCTTAACTGCTCGGATCACAGGCGCTGGGCCTTTTGTATAACGACTGAGCCAGTTTTCAGCCTGCTGTTGGACAGTCTCTTCCTGATCATGAGTGACTTCTAAAACATCATCTGCCAGTCCAATCTGTAAGCCTAGGTCTGGGTCCACTTTCAGAGCCCCACTGAGGAGCTTTAGAGCGTTCTGACTCCCAACAACACGCACCAGTCTAGCTGCACCGCCCCAGCCCGGGACAAGGCCCATGTGCTTGTGAACAAACTGGATTACACTGCCCCGAACCATAAGTCTGTAAGTCAGAGCAGAGAGGTCCAAGTTATTATAGAATATAGAAATTCAGTTGTCATTTTTACCCTGTCAATTATAAAATAATAGGTAGGATCCTTTTTTTGGTTGAGGCCAGTATTTGGTGATACAGAATATTATATGTATTCTTAATTTTACTAATAAATTAAATACTGTTAAACCTCATCCAAATGTAGGATTTACTCAAATGTATTTTTACTAGACACAAATAAAGTTTTACCTTAAAGTGCAAACTAACTAGCCAATACCTAAATTATAAGCCTGCTGCAAAATATAACTTTGAAGAAACATTAGAAATTTAAAGAGGAAAAGCCACCCACCGGTTCAAATATAATTTCATATATTTATTTGTATTTTTTTTTACCAGGAAAGTCCCACTGAGATTCAGAATCTCATTTTCAGGGGAGTCCTAGCCCCAATGGGGAACCTATTATACATGTTTTTAGTGGTAGGAGAAACCGGAGTTCCCGGAGGAAACCTACGCAGACACAAGGAGAACATGCAAACTCCACACAGAAGGGCCCCGGCTGAGGGATCAAACCCAGGACCCTCTTGCTGTGAGGAAAGAGTGCTAACCACTGTGCCACCGTGCCGCCATTAAGTTCAGCACTGTTCTTTATCAAAACTTCTCCCATCTCATACATAAAGTCACCGTCTAATCAGTGTCAAATACTTTAACTTTTTACTTTAAGTACATTTGCGAGTGAATACTTATATTTTTACCAAAGTATATAATTTTGTGATACTTCTACTTTTACTGAAGTAAATTTGTCTGTACTTTAAGTAAACAAACTGATTATTTCTCCCCCCACCTGAAATCACAGGCTGTCACCAGTTCTGCCCCTCCTCCAAGCGCTCGTCCCTCTACCACCGCAACAGAGATCAGAGGCAACCTGCACTGAGAAAACATTTGTATCAATTTAGGTTTAAAAATAAAAATCCTCATTAGGGGCTTCATATCAAGTTACCGAAGTAGTCTTGTAAGAGTATTCTGCATAAACATACACATCTTCATCCCGTCCTACAAGACAGACAGTTGATGAAAAAGAGAAGTTGTAGATTGATTAAAGATTTTTATAATATTGCCCACCCCTAATACACAGAAAACCTTTCAACCTGCGGATTTGATATTGCCCTGACTGCATTTAGATCAGATCCAGAGCAAAACGTCCCAGCAGCTCCATGTACAATAACGCCTTTGCCCTCTGTCCAGTTCTCCAGTTCAGTCACTCTCGCCTCCAGATCCACCATCATGCTTCCTAAGACAAAAATCAACACAATTTATCCACGCAGACGGAATGTAGTATTTGTTAAAACCGTTCATGTAATTGTACCAGAGAAAGCATTCATTCTTGAAGAGTTGTTGAGAGTTAGTACAGCAATCCCTGAGTCCTCTTTAAGTAGTTGTATAGTGCCTCCGGGAAAGGCCAGCAGCTTCTCTCTGATCTCATCTTGGTTGAAGCCATGGGCGCTGGAGTAGACACAGCTACTGCTCTGTCTCTGGAGCAGGCTCCATACAACAGACAATTCAAATTAAATAAAGACTAAAAGAAAACCCCCATCTTGGTTTAAGCTAAAAGTTGGGTGCATATGAAAGAAATACACTCACTGGCCACTTTATTAGGTAGACATGCAGCTAAACATTGCATTAAATCAAACATATATATATACTTGCCACAAAATGTTAGGAATATTACACTCATGGGTTAATTAATATTATCTGCTTCTACACAAATACCATACTTTCATGATATAATGTAATATCACTGTGGCATGAACATTTTCTAGACTTTTTCACCCAAAAGACCTCATTTTAAGGCAAAATTATCACAGATAACTAAGCAGAAGATCACGCCACATTATGAGGTCTTACAGGGTCTACTTAATAAAATGGCCTGTAAACAGTAGATTATGATTGTACCTGGCCCGGGTTCGATAAAGGAGCTGCCGCCTCACTGCACAGAAAACCATTCTCTGCAAACACAAATAAGAAGCACTTTTATTATGAACACAGAGAATGTGTCAAACTAAAATGGACAGTACATTGGACCCATCGGATGTATATTTAAACCGCACATTAATCAAACACTTTGCCGCACCAGATACATCTCTACACTACAAATATAGTGCATCATAATTTACTGTCGTTAAATCGATTTAAAACTATGAAGCAACAAAAGTCGTAGACGCTCACCTTAGCCACGGTGCAACCCCAAAAACTTTCCTACCAGAAACAAAAGAAGGCTGAAGAGTGCCTCTTACCCAGAATACCCACAAGAGGGCGTTATGATAGTAGTTTTAGCACGTGCACCTGATATTTGCCTCAAATTCATTCTCAAATAATTTAGATTTCAGTAATGATTAATAGAAATGAACTATGACTATGCATTGAAATAACAATAATTATTGCTTGTGGTCGCAAATGGTATTCCTGGCTTAGTCCTGGCTTAGTCTTGGTTTGGTTCTGGTTTAGACCTGATTGTGCCCCTCCACCTCCTGGGCCCCAGTTCAATTGCACTGGCTACACTGCCTGATGTTGTAAGCTCCTGAGACAGACAAAGTGGCAATATCTGAGATGTAAAAGAGTTCAACAAAATCAAAAAAATACATATACAGTATAAAGCTGTGAAGTGCTAGACCAAATAAGCTGGGAATGTGCCATAAGTAGGGCGAGCTGAGGCACTTCCTGACCTGTGGCCACTCTGAGGCTGGTGGGAACATAAATCCTTCAATGCTATGCACACATCTTCAGCAGCTATTCACAGCCCTGTACAGCTCCGAGAAAACAAACTGAGGATGGAACCAAAAATATTTTACAACCTTACAACAGTCTGGATTTACTGGAAACATTCAAAGTTCAGAAGAGAGGTAGACTTTTGAACAACCACAACTCATTAACTCAATAGACTGTAAACAATGTATTAGCTGTTGAACCATACCATGACATATTTTACAGTTGAGTAACAAAAATATATATAATTTGATTGACACACCAAGCACTAACCATGCTCAACACATAGTCTTAAGAGATGTGTGAACCATTGCAATTTTCTTTTAATATGCATTTGATACAGTAAAATCATTTTGGTAACTCCTGGTATAGTCCGAGTTTAGTCCTATTTTACCCCTGGTATAGTCGTGCTTTAGTCCAGCCTGGTCCTGCTGGTATAGTTCTGATTTAGTCCTGGTTTAGTCCTATTTAGTCCTGGTTTAGGCTTGGAAGATCAATCAGATGTGATGTTAGGGTTATTTATTTATATTTCTAACAAACACTTAATATGACAGCTTTGCCTTGTTTACGAGTCCCTTTGAGAAGTGCACTCAAAGTTGTTACAGGAAACAATGCTGTGGATGAAAGACGACAAGCCTCTGTCTATTTAAAAGTGAAGAATTCAAAGAGGAACTGCTCAGGCATTTCAGACACGCTGACTCTTCCTCCTGCTCTGTACAGTACATATGGCTTACTCAGCTGTGGCCTGCAACCTGTCTCTGAGCGTCACTCTGGGGAACCTGAAGAATTTAGAACGCTACAAATCACTCAAGGGGTAAAAGCAATGGTAAAATGCTTAAGCTGAAAATCTTTGTCAAATTGTCAAAGGCCAAAGACTGTTGTAATTAAACCAGATGGGACTCAAATAAATACTGAAATTGGCTTCAAAGAGTTGAGTGGTTGATTGTAATTACACAGGTAGAAGAAAAAATATTTTATTGAGGAGATAGTGATGGAGGAGAGTGCAATGATTCTGCTGCTGAGGTGGTGATGAAGGAGAGTACTTTGGTTCTGCTGCTGAGGGGGTGGTGGAGGAGGTTGAGATGGTTCTGATGCTGAGGTGGTGATAAAGGAGAGTGAGGTGGTTCTGCTGCTGAGGTGGTGGTGGAGGAGATTGAGATGGTTCTGATGCTGAGGTGATGATGGAGGACATTGACATGGTTCTGCTGCTGAGGTGGTGATAAAGGAGAGAGAGGTGGTTCTGCTGCTGAAGGGGTGAAAGAAGAGAGTGAAATGCTTTTGCTGCTGAGGTGGTGATGAGGAGAGTGAGATGGTTCTGTTTGCTGTAGGGGTGATGGAGGAGAGTGAAAGGGTTTTGCTGCTGAGGTGGT
>JAVQKC010205569.1:0-26801 GCA_036025475.1 Philypnodon macrostomus | reverse complement strand
TATATATATATATATATATATATATATGTATGTATGTATGTATGTTTAATTTGGTTTTGGCAGTGATAGTCATTTTAGTAGATTTTCATACATATTTATCAATAATAAACACAGTAAAGTATTCATGTTTTAGTGCAACACATACAATGTACAGTAAATGTCTAACACTTAGTTTTGTTCCTCTTCCCAGGTGTGATCTCGGGTGCTGCCTGATTCCTTGTCTGATCGATGACTTGAAGGATGTGACACACTCCTGCCCGTCCTGTAAGGGATACATTTACACATACAAGCGTATATGCTAACCACCGACAGCTGTTTGCTACAGAGACACACACAACTAAAACTCAGCTCCTCTTGCTGTTAGTGACAGGCTTATCCTCATTTTAGCAGAGTGTTGTGTAATCCTTTTACATTGTATTTGCATTTTTCCTAATTTGATCATATTTATCTATTCATTTATTTGATCTATTGTCTACTAAACACAGAAGGATGCTTATGTATCCATAGTGGCAATGGACCCACACTTGCAACTGAGCCATAATATTATAGAAGAAGGAAAGGTTGTAATTGAATGCATAAGTGGACAAAACATATTGATAAACAGCCTCACTTAGGAAAAGCTGTGAATCACTAAACTTACTGTATTTATATGTATTCATTTACAGATCTTGCTGCTAAGCAAGTGTATTTTGTCAAAATAATGATGTCATACTTTATTTTGAACACTTTAATATTAAGAACTATTTCTGTCCATATTTGTTGATTATTTTAAATTGACAATGTTTATTTTAGAATTTATCATTTATTTTACCTCTTTTGAATGTGAACTAACACTTTTCACTTTGAGAAAAAATAGCTTGATGTGGATTGCCCAAGTTTGCTATTACTTGCTACAGAAATTCTGAAGTTTTTGGAGTAGTTTTGAAATTACGATTGAGCTTCTTTCTCGGTGTGCGCCACTGTTGTCTGCAATTTTGATACACACATATGCACTTTAATTTAGAAAAAGAACTCTCCTCCTTTTATGTATTTGTAACAATTACCTCATCTTATCAAAGGTTTGAATTATAATTTTTATGATTTACATCATTTAAAATGTTTAACTTGCATTAATCATTTCTGAAAAAAAGAAGAAAACACTACGTAGGTATTTCTGAACCTACTGAGACTAAAAGGAGCTTAAGGATGATCTTTCACTAAATTCAACAGTTTTACTAACAGAGACATGCATGACATCACAGCAACTTCTGCATCTTGTCACTCTGGCACCACTCGCACCACAGAAGAATATGCAGAAAAACAGTGTTTTTAGAGGCACTATCATCATCAAATATGCTGTTACCCCTCTGATATGGCATCACGTCTAAGATGAACTGCAAAACTTAAATGCATGTTAGATTATAGAGATGTCTTTGACTAATATACACTCAGAACAGTTTCACTAGGATTAAGATTCAAACACATCTTACAATCCTCAATTCAACTCGTACAGCAGCATGCTCCGTCTGCTGGTCATTCTTTTCATCAAGGCAGAATTTTTTCTGTTAAAGCCATGTAATTAAATGAAGGATACCAATTCTCTTTAACTGTGCATTTTTCCTAGCTAAGCTGTGCAGGAAAGTTGTTGAAGGACTTTGAAGACAATGTATTGTATGCCATTGTTGTGGATATTGCTGGTCTGCATTGCTTTCTAAATGTCTGTGATATGTATAACTATGTAAGTCAAAACTTGTTGAACTGTTGTATACAGTTACTATTTTATCAATAAAAACAAGAACATGACTTCTTTTAATGTATTTTTTTATTTGACCAGTAAAGAACATGTATAGTTGAGTGTCTTTTTTTTCGTAATAAATAAAAAGAAAGAAAAACGATGTAATCTGTGAAGTGCCAAAGTGTCAATCTCTCCATCTGTGCCCACACTGGACGTTGCAACATTTGTAAAAGGTTGTCATAGGTTCATCGGCTGATCTGGTCTGAATCTGCATAAAGTACGCCCGAGGATGCTCACACTTGGGGCAGGTTTCTGTGAAAGAACAAAAACAGGGTCAATTGGAAGTCATGTAACTACAAAGATAACTGTTACTGAAATTGAAGCCACAGTAAAATATTGTGTTATTATTTCTGGCTACAGTGAGGGCAATACAATGTTTAGAAAATGAATATAGTAAAGTCATCTCGAAAGACTGATAAATGAACCTGCTGTGGAGTCAACATTTTCCCAAGCTGCAGCTCCTCCGAGGACATCATCCACCTCCTTTAGCTTGGGGTACTTTCTGTTGTTCACCTGGGTACAGAAAACATTAGTTTAAGAAAGATTCTGATCCATACATTTACACTCACTTACGCGACAACCTTACAGCATTTAAAGTAAAAAGCGTAGCGTAGCGTATAATGGTCAATAACAAGTGTATGTGTTTTTGTTACTCACTTTTCTTGTGATGTTGTGAACGTAGGGGCATGTGTTGCAGGCAAATCTCATACATTTCTGCCCCTCTTCGACGATCAAAACATTCCCACAGGTTGGACAAAATAAAAGCATGTTTCTTTACTGGTGCTTATTAAACACTCACAAACATGAATATACAAAGTTCTCTCAATGCCACTAAATGTTTAAATCACTCCGAAGTAAACAGACTACTACGAGAGGCTGAACTCACCGGAAACGAAGCGCTAGAAGATACATTACCGCCATCTGCTGTGTTGGAGTATGTATTAGCATCCCCACAAATATTACTGTGTGAGTATAACATAAAGCAAAATGTTTTTTTCACGTAATTCACATTTCCACTTTTGTTGTTATAACATAATCTATGTTATAACTATTAACTTTATCGATCAAAGGCAATCTGTGCTTGTGTTTTATAGTCCGGGTGGGAACAAACTGAAAATGGTAGGAACAGTTTATTCTTTTTAGACTATATAAAAAAGTCAATAGAATTATATATGTATATTTATATAACACATAATATTACGTTATTTGTTGAATATATGTAAATAGTTTTCTTTTCTCTTAAAGGAACATTTCTTTGGTGTGCTATTATCACTCGGTCAATTTTGGGTGTAGCACACAAATATTTACCTTTCGGAGTTCACTTTACCAAGATTTTACGTGTTAAAAATCCGAGATATAAGAAAACGCTTTCTGATTATCTTTTGTCTAGCTTGTGTTTAGCTTTGTTAGATTTATTTGTTGTAGATTAGCCACGACACAAACGTTTTACAAGAGGCTTTGAGTGGGTGATGGATGATCATAGTCAGGTGAAGTCAGTTGAACAAAGGCAGTTTATTAAAGATGAGAGCACTGACGAGGAGAAAGACATCATGGAGGACGAAACAGTTGACCCAGAGGAGGAGGACGAGGATGCTCTACCGCATTCAGAAATTTTAGACATTTTTGAAGAGGGGCTGGCTCGTCTGGTCCAGGACCCTTTACTCTGTGATCTACCAATTCAGGTACAGTGGCCTAGTGGTCGTCTCCGAAAGGATTTTGCTTTCCATTTTAGTGAAATGAGCCTAAATCAAGACTAGGCTTAAACCAGGATAACACCAGGTCTAAACCAGGTCTAAACCAGGTATGAACCAGGACTAGACGAGGACAAAACCAGGTCTAAGCCAGGTCTAAGCCAGGTCTAAGCCTGGTTCATACCTGGATGTGGACAAAACCAGGTCTAAGCCGAAAATAATTCAACAACAAAACCAACTCAAGACTTGAATTACAAAGAACTCCCATACTAGAGCATGAGTCCCACAGTACCACTGCAGTTTGGTGTGAGGAACAAACAATCTTTTACAATTAGACTTAGTATCACTTAAATACTCTGATAATGGGTAAAAACTGTATATAACTATTAATAGTGCCATAACTGTCAAATGTTCTTTGGTTACTTTTCAATAAATCACCCCGATCCCACTGTACCTGTATAACACATTTTTACCTCTAGGTGACACTGGAGGAGGTAAATTCTCAGATTGCACTGGAGTACGGCCAGGCCATGACAGTGAGGGTGCTAAAGGCAGATGGTGAAATCATGCGTAAGTAACATGATTTTTTTTGTATTTAAACATTACATGCACAGTTTTTGATGCTTCATATTCTTTTGTTCCAAAGCCATAGTGGTAGTGCAAAACGCCACGGTGCTGGATCTGAAGAAGGCCATATGCAGGTTCATGGAGCTAAAACAGCAACGTGAAGGCGGAGTCAAATATGTTAGCTGGTAAGTGCCTAAATCTTTCTTTTTAACGTGAAAGATGAATTAACAACAAATAAAGAGTTATGTTTTTGTGTGTTCATAGGCGATATGTCTGGAGAACATACCATTTGGTGTTTCAAGGGGAAAAGCTTGAAGATGACAAAATGAGGCTTAAAGAGTGAGTGCTTTATCGGAAATACCTGTCATTATGTGATTATGTAACTATAAAATACTATTTATCTTCTTTTTTAGTTATGGCATCAGAAACAGAGATGAAGTAACCTTTATGAAGAGACTAAGGAAAAAGTGACCCACAATTGCCTCATCATAACCTCATCATAAAAGGAAAAAACACATTTATCTGATTTACCTATGTAAACTAAACACTTTGTATATATAATAAACATGGTGGTGTCTTTAATTTAACTATTTTGTAACATCCAGCTGTTGTAAATATACTCTTAAGTTTCAAATAAAATGCCTCATTGGTCCATGTAAGTCCTACCTGTGTTTCAGTATGATTGGAAATGTCGAGCCTAAAAAAGAAACATGGCTGTTTTATAGTAGTTTACCTGATTTGAATATTTCCTGGTAAAGCGAACAGAAAGCCTCTTGTTACTGTTCCCAGTGACATTACAGCATTTATAAAGTCGGCAGCAGGCAAAAGGGACACACTGGTAAATTTACTTTTCTTTAAAATATAAAAATATATTTAGATTTTCAAAATTTTACACATTTTAAGTGTATGTCTTAACTACACCTGCCTTAGCTGGTATGATTTTACTGACTAATTGTTAATTTTGTTTTAATGTGAATAACTAACATCAACTATGTGACATTTACTTTCTGAATTTACTTTTAGTGTTAAACAAACCTATAATTGGTATTCTTTCTTCATTTAGACACAGCCTTTACAATGACTTCGGCAGAGATTGAGCCACAAGAAATATTGAATGAGTTAAATAATGTATCAGTAAAGATGCAACAGCTTCTGGAACGAAAGAAGGTTTTGTGCATCACGCAAGAGCTGAAAGACAGACTCTGCTATGAACCAACAGGTCATTCTAAACAATTGTATTTTTTCACAGTGATACAGTTATTATAAACTTTCCAAATGAGTTGTAAAATAAGTTTTCATTTTGAAGTTTGAGGGCTACATCTTTGCATTTGCATTCGATTAATGTATTATTATATGCTTTTATTTATTTATTATTTGACAGAAAAAGAAGTAAATGAGCAAGAGTTAAGCAGCATTGATAAAGAACTAGAAATGTTGGAAGCCAGAAGAGCTGATCTCCAACAGCAATATGACAAACTAATTAATGGTGATTTAAAACCTGCTAAAAAAGGTTGGTCAGAAACACATCACACTTATTTCTCATACAATGAAGTGGATTGATAACAGTCTTTTGGTCACAGTTAGCTTCAGTGCTGACACATTACCGAGCTCATCACCTCAAATATTCTTTGTCGAGGCACCTCCCAGTTATCCAGGTGAGTTTTACATTTGACTTTTTTCTCTGACACTACTTATAATGTTGCTGATGTTTTATCCTTCAAATGCATGGCGTTTATGTTTTTATTAATGCTGGTTGAGTCCCAGAAAGAGTCTGGCATTTCTTACTACATTTAAATAAAAATATAATTTACAGTGTTGTAAAAGGTTTTTATTAGGATTTTGCATTTTTATTAGTTTTTAATGTTATATCAAAAAATAACACCTACAAATGTTAAATTATTATTGCTCTAGAGTAAAAAATGTATGATAAAAGATTTTTGTACTTCTGATATGAATGAAAAAATAACTTCTTTAGAAGTTATATATTTCAATAAAAGTTAGTCTTTAAGATCTTTGGGGGGAAAAATTAATTGATTATGGGGCAACCATAGTTTTCTGAATTGATTTTTCTTCTTTTGTTGTCTCAAACAGCCCCAACAGTTATTTTAGATCCTGAAAAGCTTCAGTTTGAACCATCCAAAATACGGTGCCCCGAGTGCATGGAGTTTATCACCACAAAAACGTCCACTCATGTGAGCAGTGTGACCTGGCTGGTGTGTGTGATGATGGCCATGATGGGGTAAAAAACACCTAAAGAGTTTGCATAAAATATAGGTCATCTTTGTTCGTTAACCAGGTTTTTTTTGCTTTAGGTGCGTTGCCGGTTGTTGCTTTGCTCCGTTCTTCATGGACAACTTCAAAAATACCACACACAAATGTCCCAAGTGTAACACATCCATCGCCACTGTGAAGAAGCTCTGAGGGACGTCAGACTTTAACAAAAGAACATTGAACAAATATTATTTTTTGCTGCTTAAATTATCTAATTACTAGAAAGTACATTAAGTGGTATATTCTTTCTTATTCTACACTCACTGACCTGCCTAACGTAGACCTATTTACCTGCTCAGCCTATTATATCACATCAAGCCAATTCAGTCATGCGTGTAATGAAGATTTGTACTGAGTATTTCAGAGATTGATGATCTACTGGGATTTTCCATACACTTAAAAAGATCTGAGAATGGTTTAAAAAGGATACAAAATCTTTAGGCCTGAACAAAGTAAGGTACAGCATCCGACCACATCAGGTACCATTTATTAGGCACATGAGGCCAGATGAGTGTATTAATGTTATTGATAGAAATATATTGTACTATATTGTATAAGAAATGTTGCTTTTAATGTAAAGCACTTGGAAAGATATTGCATATAAAAGATGCTCAAATAAAGCTGTGCTTACAAAATCACTTACATTTGTATAAAAGGTAACATTAATAAATCATTTTATAAAGACATTGCGCAGTCCAATACTTGTGTGGTGTTGAGTTGTGTAAATACAGTTTCAATCCAGCACATGTTCCCTTTCAAAGTGCCACATCAGATCTTAATGCGCTGTCAGGAAAAGAGCAATGACAAATGGGCCACAACATCATTAGTTTAACTGTCTTTAAACTGGCTTGATGGGACCTGCAGATGTCACTGGAAAACAGCTGGAGGTGGTTTCTGCAGAGATTGTGGTCACACGACGTCTGGAATGTACAGAAGAAGAAGAGAGGAAAGTCTATTCCTCCATCTTTAAATCTCACAGAAAAAATAGTTTCATTTAAGAGATGACTATTCTATTTACAAATGAAGCCATTAGTGCAAAACAGTGCAAAAGCAGATCCACTAATACTGATAAACCAAATAACATCAAACAATATAAAAGTGTAAAAATGAATACACAGGTACAATGTCTGTATTTTAGGGCATATTCAACATATTAAAGCAAATCTGTAAAAAATAGTGTCAGAATAGTGTCAGACTTTTGACAGTTGTTAAGCTTCTCAACTGAGGGCTTGGTGGGTCCAGTACCATTCCTATCTTTCAGTCTTGTATGTTCTTTAGAATGAAATCATCTTAAAAGACAATGTAGACTTATTTGTACCTCAGATCTGTGAGTCCATTAGACAAAATTGAATGATCTATTCCCAGTTCAAGTGCATTTCATGAGAGTCTAAAAAGTCTGAGAAGATGCCTGTGTGAGTGGACATGTCTGTGAGATCCAGCCAGTCCATACTGTCCTCATTGTGCAGGTGTGGGTCTGAGCACGACGAGTCTTCATTAAACTCCATCTCCATGTTGTTCAGGGGTGAATGAAGCTCCTCCAGATGTTTCGGGATGGAGGCATGAGTGGATGGGACGGGGAGTTGAGCCACTTGTACTACCGCCGGAGGTCGACATAACGCTGTGTTTATGGGCAGAGTGGTCACACTGGCTGTCACCGGGAGAGGCTGGTCCAGGCTTTGAGGCTCAGGTTTGATAAAAGGCAGGATCTCTGGAAAAGTACAGATAAGGAAAAAATACTTACATGATTCAGTCGAAAATACAATTGCATTTCAAAACACTGGATTCAAATGATTAAACGTCATGTTGAAGATTCTGAGAAAAAATACTAACCTCCTGTTTCGATCAACACATCAAAGAGGTCGTCCATCTGTTGGCTGGACACAGACGGACACTGCAGGGTGAATGCTTATATTAGAGTCACCGATACTAGTTAAGTAGTAGTTAGTAAATAGTTAGTAAAATATTTGAATCACAACTTACCTGTGTGAGCATGCTGCGTGTCTGTTTCACTGCGTCCTCATAGCGGGGAGGGTCTTTGGACTTGGGCTGCTGCAGGACTAAAGATGTCTCATTGGGACAAGGAGCCTGCGTAAAAACAGACAGTGTTTGTACAACTTTCAAAGCAGTTCTGTTTAGATTTGGATGTATTTTGTTGTTGATACCGTGTCTGTAGCGGCTGTGCAGATGGTGTGGTTGGAGGAGACTTCTGTCACACTCGTTGGGAAAGTGTTGAGGACATCAGTCCACGCCTGCACAAATATTTACACTGGTCAACTCACAGCGTCACTCAAATGGGTTCAATGTGGTAGAAATGATCCTTCTGTAGTGCTTATTTATGGTTATTTCACAAACAATTAGATGGCATTTAGCTGTAAATGACTAAATAGCTTGCAGACGTTCTTGGAAAAGGGCTTACAAATGTGCTACAAATTATCAGCAACAGAAGAGGCCTATTGTTGTTTAGAGATGATTGATTATCACATTCATTGACATGCACAAATTAAAAAAACATTTCATCTCACTAATAGCCAAAGACATATATTATGATTACATTTTTGAAATAGCTTGTATTTTTAGGGGGGAAGTAGTATTAGTAACATATACCTAATAATACATAAATACATTTTATAACATGTATTGCATACAGTTATAGTCTTCTACAGAGTTGTGTGATAAGCAAATAATCATGCATTAACTATTTTGAATATGGATTTGAATGCCAGTTCAAAGTCGAAGGCTCTAAGAACCTCTAAAGCTAAAGAAAAAAAAACTGAAAACTAAATCTGGTCTAAACCACAGGCTTTTCTTTGGATAATTATATTACAAGCAAATGCTAATGACATGGAAGACTATTACATTGTTGTTTTTATTCCTATATGTATACAGCAGAGTGATAATAATCATGTTTGTAGCATGTAATGCATTTCTGGTTTGGAGCCACTAGCCTTTGCGCTTGTGGCTGTTGCTAATTCTGGAGCTGGTCTGGAGCAGATGGAGACAGAGGGCAGTCGAGCCGTTACTGTCAACACCTGCTCCTCCTGCTCCTCCACCAGAGCGAGACTATGATGAGAACCAGACACTTTCATCAACTACAAACTGCAGAGGTCTGTAAGTGCTGTGGCAACAATACAGACGCTTCAACTGAGACACAAAATCAATGAGAAACTATTTGTGTTGGTCCTGGGCTCTATGTTCGACATTCCTTCATTTGTGATATTATATACTGTAGTGTGCTTATAGAGTAATCCAGCCACAAGGGGTCACAAGCCAGAATATTTTTGTGCTGTTATATATATTTTTATATCTGTCACATGTTTATAGTTAATACAATAATCTATTTTTTTATACCTTCTGATCAGTGCACTGCTTCTGTAACACTGTGATCTTTGGTGCATGTCCTGAAGTCTGCACAAGGCCCGGGGATGACACACTATTAAAATTGATTGTCGGGGCGGGCAGTACGATGGGATGTGTGATGGCTGTCTGTTTGACCTCTTGTTTGGGCTGAAATGAACATGTCCCCGAGCAGATTGAAGGCGTAACTACTTCCTCTTTGACCTGGACCAATGCGGGACATGTTGAAAGAGGCGGGGTGTCACCTTGTTGGCTTCTCTTCTCCACCTCGAGCTGCATTTTTAACTCCTCCACCAGCCTCTGTTCTTTCTCCAACTTTTGCATCAGCTCCTTGATCTGTCGCTCCTTCTCATAAAGACGCTTGTCCTTTTCAATAGAGCAGTCCTGAGTGTCTACTATGGCACTGTCTTTGATGCCAAGTTTGGAAACTTTAGTAGCAATAGGTGAAACTGGAGGGCTAAGCTTCAGTATGTCCACACGGTTTTCATGGTACGACCGCAGCCTGTCGATCAAATCTGTCTTAGTCCCAGAGACAGGCAAAGATCGACGTTTCAATTCTGTCTTCAGTTCTGCAACCTGAAAAGGAAGCAGCTCTTAGTTACGTTGAGATATAATCATATATTTGCCTTGGTTCATAGTGCTAATGTTGCTAATGTGTTTTCTCGCCAGTCTCAGAGTATATGTTTTCTCCAATACATTTTCTAAACATTGTGGTACGCAAGAATCTGCTAATACTTCTTATAGCAGATGGTTGGAAGTAATGGAATAATCAAAAATATGTTAATACAAATTACTGTACGATACATGGATACTTTTGATGCTTAACCTGATTTTGTGAAACTGTGCAAAAAAAAATTCCCAGGTTTAAATGATGCTTCCCCACTTCTCCTCCCCTCAGCCTCTGATGCTCTCACTAAACCCATCCAACTGTCTCACACATGAAGCACACACTGCCATTTACAGGTTTACAAACCATTAACAAGCAGCAGTCTGGAGTTGGTTTTTAATATTTTGAACTAAAAAAATAAATAATCTGTATAATTATAAGTAATTATCTGTCTAAAAATCAGGTTGTGCAGTTTCATGGATTATATGAATAAACATGACCAAAGCGAAGACAGGCTTAAACCTGGCTCTGTTATAGTTGCTCCACAAACTATAGATACATAGCAACAATGCCTTATCCCAGTGATGTATATACCTTCATGTCCTCAAGATTGTTGGGCAGATGATCGTTCCTGTGATTTTGGAGCAGATTTAAAGACGCACCGTTTCCACGGCAGCGGCTGGTCTGTGCCTCAGACATCGGCCTGAAAGAGGAAAGGGAGTACGCTCCACTTCAGACACTATTATCTATTCATCACAATAAACTCCTGTGTAGGAAGCAGCAGCAGGAAATGTGAAGTATTCAAGACAAAAGGCAGCTGGGGGTCTTCAACTGTATCTAAACCAGGTGTTACTACACTGAGAGCCAACTGAGTTTTATCACTTCAGTGTTACAGGTGGGTAATGACAGGTTATATTGAGTTTATTTACTTTTTTATGTACTTCTAAGAGTAGTTTTATGCATAATACTTTTATTAGAACTCATATTATTCTGAAGTAATGCTTTTACTTTTATGTTTCTTGTCTCTTGAGTTATGATATTTTGTAAAGATGTTATTTATTTGACAAATCTTCAGTTTATTGTTTTGAAATGCTACAACTTTTACATAATTTCATAGTGTGGTTACATCATTACTAAAAAATTAACCAGATATTGTGTTACAGTTGTTACTACTAACGATAACTGCTAAGTATTGTTAATTAATAATAAAGTAACAACAATACACTCACTTGACTACATCTTTTGGCCACTCTACCCACCCGTACGTGACTGCTGCTTGTGGGACAGCCTGATATTGCTGTTGTTGGTTGAGTATCTGTAAATGTAGAAACTGCTGTTGTTGTTGAAGGAGGCGGGCGTACGTTGAGTCCATGGGCACATCATGCTCCTGCTTCTGATCCGGAGGAATGTACTGATGGTATTTCAGCTTTTTCACCCGCGGCTTGGGCTCTTTGCTCTTTTTGCTGCGGCCCTTTTCACCTGTTGTTCTGGACAGGCTTTGCTGCAGAAGAAAAAAAACATTGATAATTATAACCAGGTCTCAGGTGGTGAGCTTTTGCATTTCAGACTAACGTTTTCAACTGTTATCTCTGTTTCAAAGACATAGGCCTATCTCTGTTCAATTGTGCTAATGATAATACCATGGATTGTGGAGTGAATCACATCTGTAGCCACAGCTGCCCCAGGGCAGACTGACAGACACGTGGCAAACATAGCACCATGCCAACAAATCAACACGGCAGTCACACTACATTATGCATAATAAAAAGCAAGGTTTGTGAAGTATCTTGCCCAAGGGCACAGCATCAGTGTGAATTGAGCCTGATTGAAAAGAGCTGACAACTTTCCAACCTGACTGTGTGTAAAAACAATAATGCAAATGACTTTTATGAACAACCATGGTCTGGTCCAGGGTTACCATATCTAATATTAATAATACATGGTTTTTTTTATAGCGCTTTATTAGGACACTCAAAGACGCTTTACGTATTTTTTTGTATTATTCATTCCCTCCAGTCACACCCGGTGGTGGTAAGCTACTATGTAGCCACAGCTGCCCTGGGCCACACTTACGGAAGCGTGGCTGCCAGTTTGCGCCAACGGCCCCTCCGACTACCACCAAACACCGATCACACAACCACATTCATTCATAGGCAATGTGGGTTAAGTGTCTTGCCCAGGGACACAACGACAGTGTGCGCTCAGACCGGGACTCGAACCACCGACCCTCTGGTTGAAAGGCGAGCACCTACCCACTGCGCCACTGCCGCCCCTTAAACAGGCTTATACAGAGAGAGCTCCAAGAAATAAAAATATGCCAAACTGAGGCAGACCTGGTGTGCTAGGTGTACTAGTCAGTAGAACAGAAGGAATATTATGGGCTAGTGGGCAGGTTATAGATCGCAGATTGCAATGTTGTGACTGTGTACATTTAGTGAACTTGCAGCTGGTCATGAAGAAGTTCTATTTTTTGGCTTGTGCACTTGGCATATGCATTTTATAGATCAGGAAAACATGGCTCATATGTTGCATTTCATGGGCGTCTTGGAGTTATAAAGCTAGTTCTTTCAACTTTGGTGTGTTTAATGTTCTGTTTTGGAAAATGGGAATATCGACAAGTTATGTACGTCAAATGCTCATTGCTATAGCTAATATTCACAATAAACTTTTTTCAATAGTATATATAGGCCTGCTTGCCTACTTCAATTTGGTCAGTATGTAGACATTGCAATGCCATATTATAGCCTACAATTTGGTTCTCAAACTTTTCACACCAAGTTCCAAGACTACCACCAAGGACTAACCCACATCTAAACCAAGACTAAATTAGGTCTTAATCAGGTGTAATCTAGGACCAAAGCAGGTCTAAATTATGTCCAAACTAGAGATACATTTAGACTTGACTAAACCAGTTCTAAACCAGTTCTAAACCAGGTCTATTCCAGGACTAAACTAGGTCAAGGCCCCAGTACTAAACCAGGACTAAGCAGGACAAAGCAGGTCCAATTACCACTAGAGACAGCCCATGTACCACAGTTTGAGAACCAATGGCCTACAACATTTTGGAACATACAGTAGACATGCAACATAGTCTTAAATACATTAGTACAGTATTTTCTTTTTATTTGACCTTTATTTAAACAGGAAAGAGATTCAGAACCTCTTTTTCAGGGAAGTACTGATTTAAAGCTTATTTTGTTAAATAGTGATAACATATGACAATCTTATCTATATTATTGCCCTGTTTTGATGCATATTAGAAATTGAAAGTTGGGCCTTAATTTTTGATTTTTAACTTGACTTTCCTTTTTTTTTCTTGAGGTCAAGGAAACATAACTCCTACACATCCTACCATTAATCTTTACCTCATTAAAATGTATAGTAAAAACAGGCTAATCTGAAGGAATATCCATACACTTCCCCTAGTCAGTCCCTATATTTCACTTGAGTTAAACCAAAATGAAAGGTCAAATTTACTGTAAGCTATTCTTCCCAATGATAGTTAACGGCGCTAACCACAGCCGAGCTACAGCAGCCTGGTGATAATTGATTTAACTAGGACTAGTCTCCTTTATAGGAAACACAGGGACCTCAGTGTCAGTGTTTTCACAAGCTCTTCACACCTGGGCGCTACTTTCACGAGACTTTGCCAAACACATTTAACGGACAACTGGCATCAATGGAGAGAACCTACATAGTCACTTTACCCAACCAATCTCACCTCACCAAAAAAATGCACCTTATTTACCTTTTGCTGAGCCAAAACAGCTAATGGACAGATGGCATCAACGGAAAGAACTTGCATACTCACTAAAACCCAACCAAATTCATCTCACCAAAAATCTTGCAAGAAACCCACCATATTTACCTATTGCTGAGCCAAAACACAGCAAACGGTCCACTGGCACCAGCAGAAAAAATATGAGGGGCAACTAATATTAATACATTTTTACAGTGTTTATTTTTTTTTATCATTGTCCGCATTTGTTGATGTCACACACTGTTGGTGGTAAGTCACCTTAGTAGCCACTGCTGCCCTGAGGCAGCCATACCACAATTACAGCCTCTCAGGGCATCACTGAACACACTAGCACTTCTTAGGGCACACTATAGGCAAAGTGGGTGGAATGTCATGCTCAAAGGCACAGTGATGGTTTGCATGCATTGTTAGAATGGGAATGGAACTGCCAACCTAGTAGTTATTGGATATCCCAACATGTTTCTATTGGGGGGAGGGGGATGGGGGTTCATCACTTTCTTCATTCATCTGGATCCAGCTTGTTATAGTAACTGTTGTCACCTGGTTTAGCTCCACAAACCTGATCTTAACATCACTAAGTCTGTCTAGGATTAGCATGCAGAGAACGAAAGATGTGAACAGCCTACAACCATTCTGATGCAATGGTTCTTCAGAAATGTCATAAAGAAGTAGACTTTTGAAGGCAAAGTTTGATCACTTGCCTTGATTTAGATGTTTCTTGTAACCAGATAACTGATAAATTGCATATTTTGAAAACTATTTTCCTAACATCATGTCTTCAAACCTGCCTAAAAAGCTTGCACAATGCTCTGCACAAAGTAACAGCATCTCAACTTTCATATCACTTCTAACCACACATCTGAACAACTTTTTGGCAGTCGATTTGAGTTGGCCCAATTTTCTCATCCAAACAGCTATTACCTTCTTCTGTAAAAAGCCAGAACATTCCTTCAGGCGCTGGATTACATATCATTATCATTTATTCCTTCCACATTTCTCATACTTGGTGCATACATACATGATTTAATGTTGTATTTAGAGAGATATGGTCTTCAGATTCAGAGTGAAGTGAATGGATGTTTACTGTGGTTGAATTGCAGCTGGCTATAAAAACACACATTCCTCAGGAAGGTCAGGTCAAATCAGTAAGTTAACCAGCTTAGAAGGCAAGATTTAGGGTTCAGTTTAGGTTAGGTAGAAGTGGGCAATGCCTTTGGTTATATTCAGTTATCTAGATACGTTATTCCCACACAACATAAGAAAATATTTGGATTTCAAAGAAGTCTAAACCAGGGCTAACCCAACTCTAAATATGCTCAAATTATAAATAAAACAAGCCGAAATTAGACGTGAACCAGGTTTAAACCAGAATTAAACTAGACCTAAACCAAGATTAAACAACTACAACAAAACCAACTCTACTAAACCAAGGACTACACAAGGACTAAACCAGGAAAAAAGCTGGCTAAAGCAGATAATATAATGTATAAACCAGGTATTAACTAGGTCCAAACCAGGACTAAACCAGGACTAAACCAGGATTAAATATCAACTAAACCAGATGTAAAATGTGCTTAAAACCGAGACCAAACAAATGTCATTCTCAAATATTCAGACCTCATGTATGTGATCGGTCAAGATGGATTGACTTGAGGGAAGGGGTTCAGACCTACTTCACGAGCTTGAAAGATGAATGTTTTGCTGTTTTGTTTTCCTTGTACTAACTGTTCTATTTATTTCACAGGTTACTCTCCCATCTGCCCTCCATGTGACAATGAGATGAAGACAGACACTATGTTGGAGCACATGTGTGCCAGCGAATTTGGTAAGTTTCCACCATTGTAGAAACGCAATAGTAATGGGAGAATGGTATGAGAGAGGTGAAAAGCAAGAGTAAACCTGCCTAAACTAGGACTAAACCAGGATTATAACATTGATGGTTCCAAATCAGGATTTAAACCAGGATTGAAAAAGTAATAAACTAGGACTAAACTACAACTCACCCAAGACATATCAGATCTAAACCATGACTAAGCTAGGTCTCAACTAAAACTCACCCAAGACATATCAGATCTAAACCAGGACTAAGCTAGGTCTCAACTAAAACTCACCCAAGACATATCAGATCTAAACCATGACTAAACCATGACTAAGCTAGGACCCAACTAAAAACTAAGACTAACCCCCTTAACTAGAATAAAACCAGGTCTAACCCAGGACTAACAAGGACTGAACCAGGACAAAACAGTCTAAACCAAGTCTATACCAGGGCGAAAAAAAAAATCTTCCTTGAGTCATCCCTGTATCAAACTGTGACTTGCACTTGGTTTGAATCCTCTCATGCAGGATAAAAGTCTTCTATGAGATAAGTCTGATTTAAGCACTTGAAGCTGTCTCTACAGTATTTGTGACCATAGAAGGCATCTCTACAGCCGCATATTTCATCACATCTTTATCTAGGGTGAGATGGATTGCAGGCCTGTTTAATGTTAGAATAATATTGGGTTGTCTGGTCCACCCTGCGGTCAGAAGTCCGAGACTGGAGGTGTTTTTGAGTGGGGAGGGGGAGTTTTTGGAACTAATGAATTGCGGGTTGTTAAGCTTTTTACGTGAAAGGTCCTTAAGGCAGTAAAAATGGATGTTTGTTTGGTCGTCTGGAGGGAGATTGTGTGGGATGCATTGAAAAGGTAGAGCAGTTGTTCCCTCCTTGAATCCTTGAAAATACATTGAAATGGTTTGGAAATTTGGTATTAGATGTTTTTGGAGATACATTTATTCCCATTAACTTAGTAGCATACAGGAGCAACACAGAACTTAGAAGAAATTTAAATCAAGACACCAATCTGGGAGTAAACCATGTGAACCAGGACTAAAACAGTTCTAAACTAGCACAAGCATGGAATAGGGTGTACAAAGTGCAAAACTAGGTTTGAACCCGATATTAACCCGGGAGTTAACCAAATCTAAACCAGAGCCTAAACTAATTTCAAACCAGGAATAAACCAGGACTTAACCAGATCTAAGCCAGTTGGGAACCAGAACTAGCATCAAAATGAGGGCTAAACCAGATCTAAACCAGGACTTAGCGAAGACTTAGAACAATCATAACCGGGACTAAACCTGTTGTAAACCAGGACTAGTGTCTGAATAAATGCATAACCAGATCTAAACCAGGTCTTAACCAGGACTTTACCAAATCTGAACCAGACTTAAACTAATTGCAAACCAGATTTTAACCAGATCTAAACCAGTTGTAAACCAGCACTAGCATCTAAATGAGGCCTACTCCCAATGTAAACCAGGACTTAACCCAATGTAAACCAGGACTTAACCCAATGTAAACTAAGACTTCACCCAATGTAAACCAGGACGTACGTACGTAAGTAAGTAAGTAAGTAAGTAAGTAAGTAAGTAAGTAAGTAAGTAACTAAGTAACTAAGTAACTAAGTAATGATAATTTCCTGTTTCCTTTAGCAGACAAATGAACCACAATGACTGCTCTGATGTTGTTCCCTTATTACAATGAAATAACAACACTGCAAAAATATAAGGGATTGCATTCACATTAGCAAAGTGACATGACTCGAAATGCTTAAAATGAGGCTTTGAAATTGACCTTGACCAACAATTCCCAACCAACTCTAATGGTTGCACTTATATGGAACCATTATTTTGACAAATTACCAAACTTCCTTAGCCCCTATAGTGGTTCTCATCTCTGTTTTGGCCCAGGACTTCTTACCTGTCGTACATGTGGGAGTCATTAAGAGAAAACACTCACACAGTAATGACCCCAATGTGAGCTAATGTGAGGAGCAGCTGCAGTGAAGTCACAATCAGCACCTCATTGTTGTAAAGGGCCATTATGTGGGGTTTACTAGGAGGGAAATAACCTGTCTATGTATGTGCCTAATATTTTCTGCAAAATATCTAGGTTTGCTCCAGAAGGCTGAGAGTTCAATTCCCGCTAGCGCACTGTTCTGTCCTTGGGCAAAAAACTGAATGAGCTTTGCCTATATGTATAAATGAGTGTGTTCTAGTAGACTTTGCTGTGGTTGTAGAGTCTGTCCTAGTGCTGGACAAACATGCAGAATAAACTGTAAGAGTCAATAAAAAATAAATATAAAAACTGAGATACATTATATATTAAAAATCCTTTTATTAAAATGGGCATACAGTGGTAAATACCATTGTAATTACTACTGAGGCCATGTTTTATTCACTCCACTATCACACACTGCAGGTGGTAAGTGGGACAGCTCCAATACACCTATGACTTCTCCAACCACTGCCAACAATCACACTAACACAATCATACACATCTGTCAAACTGATAAGGTGGATGTCTTGCCCAAGTACACAATGGCAGTGTGAACTGAAGTGGCAATTAAACCATCAAATATTCTGGATAGATCGCTGCTGTCCCAACATAGTAAATGTCCCTGGAGATGTAACCACCATTTCTGATGACTTGCAAGACCCCTATTTATTTATGTTAAAAGAATACATTCACCGCATATTGTATATAAAGTCCAGTCTATTTAAACAGCTGTATTTCTTACCCAGCCTTTACAAATCCATAATTATGAAAAATGACATATTCCTCCCAGGGTCACATGGGATGGACTCAAGGATCTTCTAAAATATTATAAAATCTGGTGAGCCCGCATTCCTGACGCTGCGATTTGGGAATTACAGTGAATTTACGATGAGTTTGCGGACGTATCTAGTAATTGAAATGATGGATGGGCTTACCAATGGCGCTACAGACTGAAAAGCGTTTAGAAAAAGGAAGGAAGGACTTGATTTAGGTGTGGAAACTACTTAAAGAAGAACTCAGTGACTTATAGCATAGATCAGGGGTGCCCAAACCTTTCCTCAGGGGGCCAAAATAAAAATGTATTACTGGTCCACGGGCCAAATGCTAAAATATTTGTCTTTAATTAGATGAAAGGTCAGTGCTTCTAGAATTAAAGACCTTTTGTTTATACAAAGTAATCTGGGGTTCTGGGAGTCCTTCCCTCAAAAATATGTTAATATAACAATTCAACATGTGGATTAAGATTGTCTGACCATAATTAAAACTGAATACAATTGTTTTTGACCATTTTTTTCATATTTTACCGATCCAGCCAAATCTGATCATTTAATGTAGCCAACCATTGGGCCAACTCTGAGCTGAATGGGGAATCTGGACATGTAGCCTGTGTCACTGATAGTTGGGCTTAGTAGCCATAAATTCTGGGACGTCCTAACGGGCCACACCTTGGGCACCCCTGGCATAAGACATTTGACCCAAAAACTGCATTAACTAATAGGGTTGTCAGAATGACTATTGCTGTATTGCAAGGAAAGAAAGTCTAGTGTAAAAGATTCAAGATTCAATCCTTTATTGCTATACAAACATGTTGTTAGGTGAGTATGGTGAGGTTAGTGCCAAATACAAAGACATTCTTTTATCATTCTCACATTCTATTGACAATGACATAACAAAAACACTGGTTTACAGCACAATATCAAGTTAAGCAGAATGGACAGTGCTGGGATATGTACTGCTCTGGAATCTAGTAGTCCTTGCTCCTCAGTCTTTTGTCAGACGGCAGAGAGATAAAAGGACAGTCTGCTCTTTAATCTGATCTCATAGATTTCTGACAGAGATGTTACCTCACGTCCTACGACCCTTGATGCTGTCCGTACTGCTGAGTTGAGCTGTCTTTTCTCCTCTGCAGTCAGACTATTTGGCTTTTCTAGTACCATGAACTAAAACAAGCCTAAATAAGGTCAAAGGTAGGTCTAAACTATGTCTTGATAGTGCAAAAACCAGGACTAAACTGTCTCGAAACCAGGACTAAATTGAGCTGTGGTCTATATAATTTAAGCCCTTACCCGAAGCCAGTGTACCACCAATAGTACCTGCTCCACAGTTTGAGGACCATTTCTATTCATACCACAAAGTTATAAAGTATGACCTGTGTTAGTATAGTGTGACTGGCATTTTCTTCAGTGTGCTAGAGCAGGGGTTCTCAAAATTCTCAAAGTACCACCACAGAAAATGTCCCAACTAGGTCTAACCAACATGTTAACCAAGATTAAAATGAGCAATCCCACATAACACTAGTGGTACCCCTACCACAGTTTGAGAACCAATGTGCTAGAGGAAGCGTCTTGGTATAGAGAAACCGGAGTATCCCTGCCTTTGCAACACTGGCATAAATCTTTATGCATGTATATATCATGCACTCAGTTCAAGATATAGTAAACAAATTTACGTTTTTGTTTGCTCATTCCCCCTGACTACTTGTACAGAAATGCTTAAGCTAAGGCTAGTTTGTATTGCGCTAAACATTGCATTTATACAAAGTTAATGCTGCGTTCCAGTTGTCTGAGCTCGGAGTTATCTTGGAAATAAACAAATCTATTATGTTAAGCATATTTTTTTTCTGCAGGTGCTCAAATACAACAGATACCGATTTGACAGAGGTGAATGAAGTTCATTGAATATTATACCAGTTATAGTTTTAATTTTTTTGAAAAAATAGGGCGCTGCCATGTTTGGATTTTTCATCTCGGGGTTGTCCGAGTTGCCCGAGTTTCCAACATCAAGGGCCGTTCCAGTTGATTTTTTCAAACTTTGAAATCCCGACCTCCAAGTACGACTGGAACACACCATAAATTAAGCTAAGATTATTGAAGCAATCTTGAGTTAATGGGTTGGGTTTATATCACATTTTCTCTCTCTCACAGGCAAGGTTGTTGTAGTGTCTTGCCCAAGCACACAACAACAGTAGGGATCAAACTCCCAACTTGATTCTGATCCTGGCAGCCCACTTTATTTAATATCTGTCTTTTTGCCACTAGCCAATCTAGTAGCAAAACAGGCTAACATTGTCTAGAAAATGCATCTTATTGATCAACCTCTGCCAGAGCGAACATTCAAACCAGACCTTTAGTCCCTCCACAGAAGTCTAAAGTTACATTTGTTTAATACATTGCCTTGTTGTTTATTTCGCGGTGACTGGATTGGGTCTTTCGTGTCTGAGTTTTTTTTGTTTTTTTTTTCCAAAGAAAACTGGCGGCAACATTAGTAAACCGTTTAATGTCAGGGAAAAAGATGGATGTTGTTTGTGCTTCCTTGTCAAAACTGCCCTTAACCGTGTGACAAGTGAAGATATACAGAGCCGATGAGAATGCGAAGCTAACTCAATTTACATTTAAAGGGGACCTTCTATGCTAACTTTTTTGCGCTTTCTTCCATGATCCAATGTTGTTTCTCCATCAAAAACATTGAGTTGTATATTGTTTCATTCACGCATGATTAAGTCATCATGTATGCTGAGGTGCTGACCTTCTCAGGAGCTGAAACCTTTTTACATAGAAACCCCACGTTGCTGTCCATTGTTTGCATTAGCTGTTGAAGTGAAGTGAGTGTAGTCAAAAGAGGGAAATAGGGCCTTAAAGGGATATGCACTGAATCAACAGCTACAGTTAAAAAGAATTTGGCAACATTTACGCAAAATGCTAATTTTTAGCTTAAAAATAGTTTTAAAAAGCTTGAAAAAGGCATTGGCTAATATATACCCTTAAAGTTGTTGCTAGCTAGTTGCTACAAAAGTATGTGTTATCCCATATTCCTATTAGCAGGCAAACTGAACACAGTCTCTCTCTTCTATCTTAACTTTTGTCTAGCCTTTTTTAAACTTATGGCAGCCCGATGGTGCAGTGGTTAGCACTGTCGCCTCACATCAAGAGGGTCCCGAGCACCAGCGCCTTTCTTGCGTGTTTCTCTCCGTGTCTGGGTGGGTTTCCTCCGGATACTTCGGTTTCCCCCATCAACCCAAAACATGCACATTAGGTTAATCCTCCATCTAGATACATCCTGACCAAGATCCTGGTTCAAGATCTGGAGATGGGTCCCCAAGTGCTGCATTGCGGCTGCCCACTGCTCCTGACAGGTTGATCCAGCGGCATTGAGCGATGGGTCAAATGCTGAGGACAAATTTCCCTACAGGGACAATAAAGGTCAATAAATACATTTTGAAAAAAATTAAATGACTGAAACACCTATGATTAGGTGCATACCCTTTAAGGCCCCTTTCCCCCTGTTTGCCAAATCCACTTCACAACTACAGCCAAAGCTAAAAGTGTTTCTTCCCTTATCTATGTAGAAAGGTGAAACAATGTGCTTGCAGCTCCTAAGAAGGTCAATACCTCAATATACAGGATTACTCAAGCATGTGTAAATGAAAAGTGAAATTAGCAATAGGGCCCCCAATGTAATTATGTAGAATTGTAAAGTGACGCTCTCGGAAAAGCTTGATGTGAAGATCTATTGGGAGTTCCCAGGAAGTTTGTCTTGTATGGCTTGATTGCAATGGCCAAACAATGCAAGCGTGACGACAGATAGCATTGTTACACAGCTTTGAGGTTACAAAATAGTGTTGTCTTTTTCTCACCAGACAATGACTTATAGTTTGTTTTGAAGGTTTTTGAAGCGGATGCCAAACTTGTTCAGAGAAAATATGGCTGAACGAAAACTCCAGCCTTTAATCACAATGTTTTTTATCTCTGTGAAGACAGATAAAGCCACCACTTGACTGGTTTCAACATGACATGTCCCAGCGTGACGCAAGCAGGAGTATTCAATTTTTTTATTATTATTAGTAACTATACATACTAGACATTGACTAGTCTGAGTTAGTCTGAGTTGTTTCTTTATTTTGTCTGATAAGTTCACTTTCTGTAGCACAGAATTAAACTGGATTAGCATAATTTGCCTGATCTTTGATTAAACTCTATTAGACCTTGTAATCCTACTATTTGATTGTGTTTGCTTTGTAGAATCCAGTTCAATCTGCCACTTTCTATCAAAAGAAATTCACAAAGCCAGCAATGGAACAAGTCAGATTTAGTCTTATGACCTCTTAACTTAGCTTTTCCTTGCCCCCAAATCCCTCTTTTTGTTACTTTTAGTTTAACCTGTCTTGATGCGAAGACCCAAACTGACACTTTCCAAAATGTTCTTATCCTTCCTTCTTTCCCGTCGAGTGTTAAATTCTTGCCGTTCTTGATTTATCGCAGCATTACCAGTGCACATGGTAAGGATTAGCCTGCTTAAATGCTCGCTGTAAGAGGGTTTAGTGTTGGCCCATGTTGAGAATGGCCACAGTTGATCATTAGTGAGTCATGAAGTTAGGTGAAGTGCCGGGCCACCCCTGGAGGGATTTGGGAAGGTTGGAGAATGACTTTGTTTCATGAACAAGATTTGAACTTTCTTTGCACCTCGTGTTGTAAGGGTGCTTAAGCCGCTCAAGTCAGAAGGGTACAGTAAGTAGATCATGCAAAATTAATACTAGTTAGACATCAAAGCTGCATAATGGATTAATGTACAGTGTGGTCTTCTGGTTAATGATCTTTCTTCTTCATTCAAATGCTTGGTTTGGGATAGACTGATTAGCTATTTTAATATCAAGCAACAGAACGGGTGTACCAAATGAAGTGTATAACATTTAAGAACATTTATATGCAACTGTGATATTGAAGCTTTCTAGCAATGGCCTCCTGAAAACCCTCCTAGCCACATAGACTGACATAAGGGTGCAGGCCATACAGCACCATACATAGGCAATGTGTGTTACAACAACGGTATTCACAGGTTTAACTTTTCTGGTTATGGGATGTTCAATGTTCAAATGATGCCAGCCAAACAAATTCTTATTTCCCATTTACAAAATAAAACTGCAATAATTTGTAAATGTAGGCTAATATTTTTTACATTTTCTAAACTAGTAGCTAGCCTGTTATATAATATTCTTCCCTAATCCCTAAAGAAAAAAGGGCCTTTGAAACTAGTGTAGTTAGCATATTAGTTAGCATTGCAGTTTTAATTGCTAAACAGGAAATTAGAATGTGTTTTGCCTTTCAAACCTGTCTATTTTTTTGAAAAATATTACTCATTTCAGTTTGTCAAGTGAACAAGTCTAAAGTTCTTATATATTAGCTCAACCCATAGCGTCAACCATTTGGAAACCACTCTTCTAATGAAAACATTTTCATTACCACCAATAATGTCTGTGTAGAATAAAGTAGCTTTTTTGAACCAGAAAAATTTCAGCTGGTGGCAGTGCTGTCTTCCCCTGACCCCTGACCTCATGCCAAAAAATAGGACATCCCACTTTCGAGCTGTCCGATCATTAAAGCAGCAGGAGGTGTCCACTTACAATAACAGGCTACCCTCTGACCCCATACTATAGGCCTGCAGTGATTAGTAACCCTGCAGAGAAGGGAAAGAGCAATTTGGCCACAACAAAAAGAAAAACACTCAGAGGAGATCCACCAAAGACAATGGCGTACCATAAAACCTTTAGTACAGCAATAAACTGCAATGGGAACAATGTTTTGAGTGGACTGAGCTGTCAATCTGTTACTGGAAGAAGATGAAAGATGGGTGTTTTTTGCAGGCGGCCATTTTGGAATGTAAAAAGTTGCCGAAAATATCTCAAAATATGATTCTGCATGACTTAAACTCAAAAGTGTTGCCTCTACTCACTAACAATTTTAGAATTTCATCATCACGTTATTAAAATTGATTCATCCATCTTGAGTCAAAAGACTGGAGCCTAGCGCAGCAACTATGGGCCTTAGGCGGACTGACATAACCATTCACATTTATTCATTACGAGGGCAAAATTTTTAGACAAATGAAAACACAAGGCCATTTAGGTGTATACTCCATTGGGCAAGAACTTCACCCACAATGTCTTTGTTGTATGTGGGGCTAGTGGGTTTTGTGGTAATGTGGAATGATTGCCATCATTCCATCAGTCTGTCCCAGGGAAGCTGTGACTAGAAGGGTAGCTTACCACCAGTGTGTAACTTTGGAGTGAAAAATAATAATAGTTGTATGCTTTTATATGGGGTAGCCAGTGGCAATATATAAAGGGCAACTATTTGCCCTATTTTGCCCTAATATTCCTTTGGAAATATATATATATATATATATATATATATACACACACACATATAACTGATCTTTGCACGTCTTGTAGCCCTCTTCATCTTGTTAAACTTGTGCACCCAGGAACTTGTAACTTGCTCCATTAATTCCCATATATTAGCTCAAGAACACACCAGAATAATTTGCAGGAATCCTCTATTCTCTGCCAGCAACACCCCATTTCCCAAAAACTCAAGCCAAAGCTGTAATTTCTTCTATCAAGCCTCACACCACATGTTGAAGTCATGCTTGTGCAATGGATGGGCAAGTAATTACGCAGCATATTGCTAGAAAAAACTTAAAAAACAGTTGAAATAGCACTTTTATCCTAAATGAGAGCAGACACTTCCAGTAAGATGACGTATCAGTGCACAAAAATGTGCGTCTGTTGCCAGTGCAGGGATGTTTTTGACGTGATTGGACCGAGTAGATTAATAAAACGTTGGGAGGGAAAGTCGCTGATTCATTCGTCAAATCTCAGTAAGAGGTTTTCTGCAAAGTACAAGTCTTGGCATGTTTTTGAATGAAGAAATTGAACCAGTGGTTCTCAAAATCTGGTAGGACTACTGCTTTTTGTCGTGGTACACAGGATTCCTTAGACCTGGTTTGATCCTGGTTTAGTCACTACTTTGTCATTAGTAATAAATGTTTCTACCAAGCTTGAATTGGAAGAAAATGTTGTTGGCCCAGTTGACCTTGTGTTGTTGGTCATCCACTAATAGGAAGGTTGGTAACAACGATATTATTGAATCGCGTCAGTCCGCGTCCGCAGATCCTAGCTTTGAACGCGATAACTCAAAAACGAATTGCCGGATCAGTTTCAACTTTTGCACACTGGTACATATTATAAAGACGCCGAACTGTATCAATTTGGGTACTTCTTCAATGAATATTAATTAATTAATTACGCCAAAACTGTGAACGCAATAACTCAAAAAGACTTTGCTGGATCTTTTTCAACTTTTGCACACAGGTACATATCATGAAGATACAAAACTTCTACAATTAATGAAAATTAAATAATTAGCAAATTAATGTTTTGATGCACTTTTATTGAGCCAATAATCCTGCTGAACATAAACAAAATCGTGGGGCAATTTTATACTTAATGTACATAGGCAAATTACAGAAATCAAATAAAGAATGCCTCTATAGCGCCCCCATGTTTATGACCCCTATGGGACTCTGGACACACGTACTTTGGCAGAGAGCAATGAAACGTGGTACAGTGATTCTCCACAGTGTACCCAACATAAAATATTATTATGACCCCACCCTATAGCGCTCCCTGTAGACTGAAAGAAGAATGACGTTTTAGGGAATTTGACAAAATTTGGCAAAAACATTCTTCACAAACATCCAGACAAATCAAAAAAGTCAAATAGAGCCTTCCCATGTTTGTCATGGTTTGGGGGCGGGGCCTTTTATTTGCTTATTAACAATATTAAAACCCTTAGAAATCACACAATCTCTGGTTAAGGTGCCCGTTAGTGACAGTTGTGGCAGACGTATGGGGCCGTTTCGCCGATATACACCTTACTGTCGTGGACGACAGCACAGGCCTAGTTCAATTCTTTTCCACCCAGTACATACTGCCATTACTTTGGGCAAGACACTTCATCACCTTATCTATGTATGCAATGTGTCATTGTGACTGTGGTGGTGTTTTTTTTTTTACCATGTACTATTATTGCATGTTATTAGTACTTCATGAGTATCTTAGCGAGTCTAACGGTTCTTCCGATCCAAAGCATTTCATTGCATTTTCTGACCCTGTGTTGAAT
>JAVQKC010205565.1:0-12184 GCA_036025475.1 Philypnodon macrostomus | reverse complement strand
GTAGGGTGGGGCCATAATAATATTTTATGTTGGGTACACTGTGGAGAATCACTGTACCAAGTTTCATTGCTCTCTGCCAAAGTAAGTGTGTCCAGGGTCCCATAGGGGTCATAAACATGACCCATACATCAAGTATACAATTGCCTGGTTCAATGTGCCAAAACTCATGACATTTCATTTATGTTTAGCAGGTACCTAACACAATTCAGTTCTACGTCTTCATATGTACCTGTGTGCAAATGTTGAAAAAGATCCAGCAACGACTTTTTGAGTTATTGTATTCACAGTTTTGGCTCGTAATTAATTAATTACTTAATTATTATTCATCAAAGAAGTACCCAAATCAATACAGTTCGGCATCTTTATGGTATGTACCTGTGTGCAAATGTTGAAACTGATCCGGCAATTTGTTTTTGAGTTATAGCGTTCACAGCTAGGATCTGCGGACCGACGTGATTCCATAATATCGTTTTTTCGCCGATATAATAATCAACACATATCATAGAAATTGTACTGGGTAGTACCTAGTTTTGAGGACATTTTGAGGTACAATTCACATTTGTGTGTCACGTTACTGTCAACAACAAACAGGCAATGCCCTACCACAAAAAAGTAAGAATTTATTAATTGAATAGTGGACACTGAAATTGTCATAGTTTTTGATGGGAAGCTTATCTCGATGATCGCAACAGGTTCTCTCCTAAACAGTATCCGGTTCCAATGTGGCCCTCAAAACAAAATAATTGCCTGCCCATGTAGATAAAATTGAATAGTAGAAGAAGAAGTGATATTGTCATTCTCTTCTCTGACGACTAGTGAAATCCTCTGTTCCACTCATTCTAGAATAATACATGTATTTTTAGGCAGATTTTAAGTGGCCATCAGGCTGCAAACAGTGACTTTAATCTGGCAACATTGTAGATAAATGAATAACCTACAGGAACAACTGTACACTGTGAGGCAGATTATTGGCTTTGGGAACCCCTGAATTAGCATTTTGATTAGGCTTTTTACATTCTATTGAAGGGTGGATTCATTCCAAATACAAGTCTGCATGTTCTTCCTGTGTTACTGTGGGTTGTCTCAGGCTTCCTCCCACTTCCCAAAGACATGCATGTGTGTAGGAAAATTGATGATTCTAGATGTGCCTGTGTCCATTGTCTAGGGTATACCCTAGTGTGGCCCATAGTTGCTTGTATAGGCTCCAGTTATCCGGACATCTAATGGGTAGAAGAAGATGAATGAATATTTCGCCTTTTTGGTCACAGACATCTTACTTTTGCACTGCAGACAGAAGTCATTTGTATTAACATTGTATTACCACCAATATTATTCCATTGGAGTGATTGAAAAGTCACAAAAATACAAATTCAAGATCATTTTGTTCAATGGCAGCAGTCTATGTGTGCTCCATCAGACATGCCAATAGGCTATGAATATGGGAATTTATTAGCTCGCTAACAGCACGTTCAACGTTATATAATTGAGTTGATGGATCTTCCTTTAATACTTTCTATTGATTCCAGTCGAACTTTGATTGTAAAAACCAAACACTCACAGAGGTTACATCAATCCAGGAACCAGCTGCGGAAATGGAATAAAACTTTTGCCAGGGCACCGCCATAAATCACACCACGACAGGCCTATTTTTCCTCCATAATCTTTCTGCTTATTTACTCCGGAGTCAAAAAAACGGAAAATTCCTCTTGGCCAAACAGTAATTCTCCCCCTAACATTTCTTATCCAAATGGCAGCACTCTCCAGACAGCCATGTAGGAATAGAAAGAGGGTGATGCAAAAGGGAGATACGGCGGCTGCAGGTGGGAAGGCGACACTCGTTTAAGATAAACACGACTCTTAAAACAGCAGCTAAAATCAAAATACAAGTCTATGGAGGAGTGAGGAGTGGAGTGGCAAAGGAGAAGAACAGTGAATGGAGGAATGGAGTTAAAAGTGTGAGAACTTCCGTTTCCATAGTGTCTGCATATCCAAACTAGGCTTCTGCTATCGTCCTCAACAGCAAGGTGTATATTGGCAAAATGCCCCCATACGTCTACATGTTATGGCACCAACGGGCACCTTAATCAGACATTGTGTAATTTCTAAGGGTTTTTATTTGTTAACGAGCAATTAAGAGGCCACGCCCCCAAGCCATGACAAACATGGGAAGGGTCTATTTGACTTTGTTGATTTGTCTTGATGTTTATGAAGAAAGTTTCTGCCAAATTTTGTAACTTTCCCTACAACTACATTCTTCTATAGGGGGCACTATAGAGGCCATCATATTGGTCATTAGGTGTTTAAGGTTTGAGCCTATTCTGGCAGTATTTGCAAGTTAGAGGCTGTCAAATATACCTGACGTCCCATTTCAATCCAAAATGGCCAACTTCCTGTTTGTTGTAGGGTGGGGTCATAATATTTATATATTTATGTTGGGTACACTGTGGAGAATCACTGTACCAGGTTTCATTGTTCTCTGCCAAAATAAGTGTGTCCAGGGTCCCATAGGGGTCATAAACACGGGGGCGCTATAGAGGCATTCTATGCCTCTGTAATTTGTCGATGTACATTAAGTATACAATTGCCCGGATCACTGTGCCAAAATTCATTCATTTTTGTTTATGTTCAGCAGGATTATTTGGCTCAATAAAAGTGCATCAGGGCATTAATTATTTAATTGTCATTAATCGTAGAAGTACCAAATTCAATCCAGTTCTGCGTCTTTATGATATGTACCTGTGTGCAACAGTTGAAACTGATCTGACAATTTTTTTTTACCACTATTGTGTTGGAATTTTTAACACATCTGAGGCAGCAGTGTTCTATTGGGTAAAAGTTTCAAATCCCGTCCCAAGTGCATAATGTTGAAGACATTTCAAACCAACTTGCCCATGTATGATTGCATTGTGTGTTCTGAGAGTCTGTACGTGCAGAATGGCAGCCACAACTCTGCCAGTGAGCCCCGGGGCAGCGGTTACGACAGTTCTTCTACTTTGCTCATAGAAAGAGCGGGAAAGTGAACAGCAACAATTTTGACTTGACTGCAACTTGTCTTTATAGTAAAAATTGTTCTCAAAAATAAAATACTGTATAGCTCTTAAATGGCACCACATTTGTAAGGAGCATTTTAGTCACTTTTCTCATAGAAACAGAAAGGTCAGCACCAACAATAGTGACCAGACTTGTATAGTAAGTATCTAGTATCTGGGGCTGCGGTTTAGCTCAGTCGGGTGTTGTGAGTTTGAATCCGGCTCACCACAGTTTGCTGAATGTCATTCCCCACTCTACTCCCTGGTTTCCTGACAGTCTACAGCCCTGTCATAACCCATAAAAAAAGGGCAAAAAGACATTGTAAAGAGAAAAAAGTATCTTGATATATTGAATGATACTGTGTTTTTGGAGCTATAGTCTGACCGTAATCGGGAACTGGGGATTTTCTAAATTTCTCCATTCCTTTATTCTGTATGTTACAAGGAAATTCAAAAGGCCCCTAAAAATATATATCGGGCATGTAGGGCTAATGATTACTTTGTTAATCAATTATTCTGTCCACTTTTTTGTAATTAAAATTCTACCCAGGTGAGGCTAAAACTATGCCATGAGGCATATTTACAGTCGAAGAAGGTTTTTCATCTTAACTGAAAAATGTATGTATTTTTTGTACTGTACAGTAACCTTATTGCTGCGATTAATCACGATTAATCTGGATTTGTTTCAGCCCTACATGCATGCATTTAAGTTATATAAAAAATTTACTCTGTTGCAAGAGCTGGTAGCGTCAGGAAGGATATCTGTTGTAAAATCCAATACCAAATCAATGTCTCCACGGAGGCAGTTGAAAAATGGAAGTAGAAGTTCTTTTAGTTTCTTAGCTTACAGCTGTTTCCTAGTCTACACCTGCCTTCTGCTTTAGAGGCACAATGCACATTAATATTTCATAGCACAAACATTCATACACACACATATACACATATTTCTCAGATAAAAGAAGCGGCTCACTGCCTCCCCCTTGTTCTCTGTGCACACTGACCACAGAGGAACCATGCCTGAGTGAAGTCCTATGGAGATCCTGGGCTTCTACACTCTGCGGTCTACTGGAGCATGAAGTTGCTCACTTCCATATTGATTTCTCATTATGGCTGCATGCTAATTTTGAAAATGAATTGTTTTATACCTTGTAATTGGTTTTCCAACATGCAAAACATCAAAATTACTGTCAAATAAGTAACTATATATATTAAGATGGTAAGTAAACTGTCCATTCCTGTTCTGCTTTATACTGTTAAGGGTGACCAGACCCAGACACCAAGAAGATTGGACATACACTTCCAGACAATGCACACACATACTAATGTTCATTTGGGGACAATTTAGTTATTTAGATATTAAGTGTTGTGTCTTGGCCAGCACAAGGATCTAACCCACAACCCCCTTCAAAAAGGTAGCAGCACTAAGCATTCTTTAATGAGTATTGGATCAAGCTATATTAACACCTTTCACTTAAAGCTGCAGTAGCTGACATTTTTACTTACACAAAAATCATTATTCAGTTAAAAGTACAGCAAATTAGAACTCATCTGAGGAAAAAAATGAGACTCTGAGACCCTCTCTGGGCTGACCTTCCCTGAAAATTTCATCCAAATCCGTTCAGTAGTTTTTGAGTAGTCCCTTACATATGGACAGGCAGAGGGACAAATGCTACCAAAAACATTACCTTCCTTGGCTGAGGTAATTAGGACTGAATCAGGCCTTAACCAAGACTAACCCAGGAAGAAACTAACAATAAACTTGGATTAAACAAGGTCTAAACCCATACTAAACCAGGTCTGAGCAAGGTACTCCACCAGCGTATTCCAAAAGTGGCCATTCAAGAGAAACTCCGCAACTCTTAACTTTTTCCCCCGTGATTGACAGCCTGAGTGATATTTACGGCTAAATCCAATAGCGTCTGAAGTGCTGACTGAAAAATAGAGCCGTTGCTTTCTCTGCTCATTGATTGTCCAAACGTCTAAGTTTCGCCGTCTCAGGAGCCGAAGCCAAAAGCGACGGAGACAAAAGGTTCGGGGCCGATTAATTCCGCTCTTTTCTTTCTCATGCAAAACAGCCCGCTGCTATGGGCCAGAAGGGGACGTCGACAATTACCCACCACTCTTCAAGCTGATTGACAAATGAAAGGCTTAGAAATAGCTCCCCATTTAAAAAAGGCACTCGTCAGAATAGAGGGATCATCTCCAATATCTTGTCTCGGACGGGGAGAGGAAGAGGGGGAGCGTGAATGGGAAATAAAACGCACAATCGAGGAGACACAAAGGCTGTTTAAAAGACACGCACTGAAACCCAGAGGCATTGTGGACGCGTCTGAAGCGGAGATTCTATAGAAGATGGAGATGGGGCTGTGAAAGAGGGGAGAGATTTAGATCTGTCTGGTCTGGGAGTAGAAAAAAAAAGTTTTAAAACCACACTAACTGGAAAAAAACTTTGTAAAGTTAAATAATATTAAATTAGCACAAAAAAAAAGTAATGTAATTTCTGAATGCACTGCAAATAATGAGTATCAGTTAAAATGACGAGGTTTCAAAAGATTGATCTTGAATCTTATAAATTGATAATTTGAATGTGCTTCCTAATTTTTGACAATCTGAATGCATTTTCTTGGACCTTTTTTTGACTGAAATGGCACTAAAAAAAGGACCTAAAACAGGGACTAAAACTTATTCTGAAATAGCACTAAACCAGGTCTTAAACAGGACAAAAATGGTATTTTACAGTAATCTACAGGAAGTAAAAGCATGACATGAAAATAAACTCTGGTATTCCAAACTGTCCATTTAAGAAAAACTCTGTGACTCTTCCTTCTTGACTCTTTTCCTCTTGATTGACAGCCTGAGTGATATTTACAATAGAGTCTGAAGGGCTGGCTAAAAATAGAGTCGTTCTCATTGACTGTCAAAACAATGTGCACCAGCTAACGTGTGCTTACGTTATGTTATTTTTGTTAAATTGTTTGTATTCCAAAATGTGTCCAAACTTTTGACTGGTACATATACTTTTCCTTACAGTATTTCAGACAAAATTATCTGCCAATGTTTTATTTTCCCTATATCAAGTGCAAATTTCTTACTGGTAGATAATTTAGCTTGAAATAAGAAAAAAATATAAAAACCAGTCAGAAAGTCAAATAAATTAGACCTCGTAAGTAAAAATGTCAAAACGACTCAAATCAAGATTAATATTCAGATTCAAGTCATTTTAACTAGATATCCCTTTTAGCAATGTCATAGGTCATCTGTTTGGGGTAACACATCTTCTTGGCCATAAATATTGGAAATTTAGTTTCACTTTTGTAAGCAAGTATTTATGGGATGACATGAAAATCTGAGCATGTGGATTTTGTCCATTAAAAATGTCAAAGCTGCCAATGCCACTGCGTTAGTGCCATTGCCATCTTGTTTGGTGGATTTCATGATTGGCGTCTGGAGAAACAAGACATATTGGCAAATATTTATACAACAGTTCATGACCAGACTGGGTAAGCAGTCTAAAGGGCCGATACACAAACTGTTGTGGTTATGTATGGTTCATCCTCTACTACTCAGGCCCTTGTTAGTCAAATGAACAAATAGTTAAGTTACTTACATAAATTCAGCAGGTATTTTTTTCAGTGGTATTTAAGTTAATCTAAAAAGCTAAATTGAGCTTTTAACTATGTTCTAATGTTTCTACCTCAAACACATACATGTTGTGTTTTGTTTCATTCAGGCATGTTTGAGTAATTCATTATGTTGAGCTATAGTCCTCTCCAAGAGCTGGACACGGATTGATTCACCTTTAAGTGATGTAACAAATACAGCAAACCACAAAGTGCTCCTGCCTGCTCCTGCACTGTCAACAAATGCACCCAGAAATCATTGTTGCTACCACCATTTAACAATATCTGATTGGAGAAGATGTGTGTCCGGCTGTGAGGGTGTCAAGGCTTTGTTTAATTCCCAGAAGTAGTAATAAGTGGTGTTGCAAAATGGTAACCTAAATGTATCCAAAATAGTGAAATGTGCAAAAAAGCAGAATATAGAACCTTAAACCTGTGTTTTTAAACCACTTTGTTCCATTTTCGGCATGCTACTAATCCAAACTTGCATCCCCGACATCTAGTGACCCCTCTCCCAAGCCACTGTTTTCACCACACCAGCGGCACTCCAAAATCTAAAAAAAATCAACAAGTCTATCATCCCATCTCAACGTGATATTCTCCCCTGAACAAAAGCCGCTCTCATCGTCCTGCCGATCACGTTCAAGCATAAATATCCAATCATGGAAGTTGCTCCATTTTGCGCACTGTTCCCCCGGTGCAGTCAATACTCCAGCTCATCATAATAGGGGCTTCCTGCAGTGCGCCACATCAAAACTAAAAAACACACACATGAACTGCTGTTTTAGGTCAAAACAAATGGCTGTTTTAAGAAGAAATTTCCAATTCAAATATGGCTGAATCAAAGTAACATTGTTCCCATTGGGCTAAGGTAATAAAAATATGCACACTGCAAAACATGAATATCTACATTAGAAAAAAAAATTGAATAATAATCTCGATTTGCATAGTTTAGACATATGTACTTATTAGGCCTTGATTATGTGACTCATTTCAGTGTAAATCAAATTATTTTTTCGTGTGATTCTCCACACGTATGTCTGCTGCTCACTCTCTGACTCCAGGCTACAGCCCACTTTATCCCTCTGCTCTACTCAGCGCTGTCTGCTGGTAGCTCTCCTTAAACAAGAGAGGATGTCAACCAAAACAGATGATGTGATTCATCTGCATTAATTGATCAATAGCGTGTACATTTTTGGGGGGATGAATCACATTATCTTCATTTGTTTCCAATTTCAAGGGACTGGCAGACAGCTTCTTGAAATACAAAAACACTAGACATCAGATCACAAAATATGCTAAAAAATATATTTTTGTGCCACTAAATGACTAAAATCATGATTATTATTCTGCATTCAACTCTATTTAACTAATACAAATTTTCCTTTGTTTGATTTTTTTTTTTCCCATTTCTCAAAAGCATTTCAAAATGTCCGTCAACACCGCTTCCTGTTGTTGGCAGACATCTTGTGGCGCTTTGGAGACTTGAACGACTCAAATCAAGATTCATATTCTGAATTCAAGTATTTTAAATAGATATTCATTTTTTGCAGTGGGGAGCTGTTTTAAGTGAAGATTTCCTAGAGGCATTATCTGGTGGCAAAAGAAACTGTTTGATTTGATTATGGTTATAAGCGGTGTACCTCAGTGGGTTAGATCAGCACATTGGAGTCAGCAGCAAATGTGAAAGAATAGAACGCATAGTCTCTAAACTGCGTTGAATGTTCAGCTGTTACTTTGTGAAAGAAAATAGTAAAAGAGGTGGCAGGTGCCTGGTGAACTAAGGGCCATAGGCGGGGAATACCTTGGACAATGGCTAGATAGGGCTGACACGGACATACACGGACAAACAACCATACACGCTCACATTCATTCACTAGGGAAAATTTATAGTCGGCAATTATTTTAACACATGCATGTCTGGGGGTGTCTGGGGAAATTGAGTGTGAGCCTACGGTACTACAGGGAGGATATGCAGGTTCCATTCAGAAAGGGTGTTGGCAGGCCTAGGAAATGTACCCATGACCAGCTACAGTGGGTTATCTCAAAAGGTTGACTGTTAAATTCCTGTGGTAACCCCTCCCTCCCTCCCCCCTCCTTCAGAAAGATATGGCAGGTGTGATGCCTCTATGGAAATCAATAAACAGCACTGCATACATCATAATCGCATGCATATGAAGAAGAAATGCATTTACAAGTGGATTATCTGTTTTATATTGTTTATATTGAATTCAAATAGAATTATTAACTCGACTGACAAATGCATTTCTTCAAGCATTGTCGGTCTCATGAATTATGAATATTTCAATCAACCTAGTGGACCAGTATTTTGGTATGCACATTTTGAATGATGCCTCAGCCATCACCAACCTTAAAATATATATTTATTTTGTGAAGTGCACAGTGGCAGATGCTGATGAGTTTATTTCGGACAAGAAAGAGATTCTAGGCTCTTGGGAAGCAACTACTGTTTTCAAGGTCTGCATATAATCAAACGAGGAAAAAAAATTTAAAAAATCTATGTTACTCTTTTGTAGTCTCAGATGCCCCGGGGCAGACAGACAAGGTAGGTAAACTGGCTGGAGCGGGAATTGAATGGCAAACTTTCAGATTAATGATCTACCGCCAGAGCTACTGCTGCCTAACCCCAAATTTACAGCTAACTGTCTCGCGGAGGCAGAACATCAGACTCTCGTGTGTCACTTTAAAAGCAGCATTTCACACCGGGGACCTTCGGATGCGTTTCTGCAGCACCTTATATGTATCTGCCCACTCAAGCTAAACTTAGCAGTTTATTTATTTAAAGCCGTGACTATACTGTCCCATGTCTTCCATTTCTGTGTATGGTGCTTGTGAAATACATTTATGGAGCAAAAATGTACTCAATTTCCTCATACAGCGATGCTTTGGTGTTCATTTTAACCCTACCAGTCTCCATGCTTTTATTTTGGAAGTCTACCTTCTGGAAGCTACTTCCTGTTAAATAAAACTACCTCAGGAGGCTGACACTCTGGATTCAAACCCACCTGGGACATCATGAAACACCATGCCGAGTCGTTGGCGAGTCTCATGAAAGTCTGTTATGTATATTGTCTGACTGAATCAAAAAGCAGGTGCCGGTGCGCTGCAGTTCCGAGCCGCTCTCAACCTGCATGGGGTCCCGTTTGTGCATGTCTAAACTACACAATCGTTTTGAAAAACTACTGGGCTTAACTATTTATATCAAAAACACTTTTTGTTGTTCATCCAAGCACCTTCATTCAGTTTCTTAAAAATGCAAGGAGAGGAAATGACTGGCATTATATACCCAGGTGATTTAAGTCCAGTAGATTTTCAAATGTATGTATGTATGTATGTATGTATGTATGTCTGTCTGTATGTATGTATGTATGTATGTATGTATGTATGTTTAACCTGGATGTTGAAAAATGAATCCACATAGAATGTCTAAACCACAGTAACGTAAAGTACCATCTAATATACTTTAAATGCAGAACTAGTAACCTACATCCGACTATACCAAAATCCAACCTAAACGCACCTGTGAGTTCTGATTGGGCAGCACTGAGACCTTTCCGATTTCCTGTTTTCTTTACTTTTTTTACTTTCTAATATATACAAATGGAACATATTCTTTCACTATAGTATATCACTTTCCAAAAACATTCCTTCAAAGAATTTCATTATCTCAAATGCTAGGCCCTCCATCATTTCCCCCTGTTCTGTTCTGGCACGGTCTCCCTCGAGATTCGACTTTTTCTAACCTCAACACAATTACAGGGCATTTTGCAAAGTGAAGGCAATTGGGAATAACTCCTTCAAGTTGGCACTGAGAAAAATCCTCTAAATGTCTTGGTTTATTTTGTACATTTCATTGGTAAAAAGCTTTTGTAGGATGTCTGCCAAGAAAAGATCGTTGAGTGGCTGCCAGCGAGGTTTGAGTCCTTTATAAAGATCGAATATGAGTGCTCAGAAGTGGCGCTAACGTTTTACAGACTGATCCCAAAACTTCATATTTCTGTTTAAGGTTCAAATTGAATAAGTCTTCGGGATGACCTTCAGAGCGGGAGAAAGTGCTGAGTTGAGGGAAAAGGGAGTGATGAAGATTTATGGAGCGGAGGATCGGTGTGGGGCAGGACCCGAGTGCCTCATCAACAGGCAAATGAAATGTCAGAAGAGCTGGTGGCGGCCATGTTGTCACTTACAGATTCAGGAATGGCATAGTAATACATTCAGATTTAGGACTTGTGACAAGATTCAAGCTTCATTTTGAAAGAATCAATCACATATTTGACAATAACTTACTATAACAGGCCTCACATATAATGATAATAAAATAGTTTCACAGGCAACACAGTGGCAGCGTGGTTAGCACCTTCGCCTCACAGCAAGAAGTTTGCAGGTTTCAATCCTGGACCAGGTAGTGGGCCTTTCTGTGTGCATGTTTCGTCATGTGTCTGGGTGGGTTTTCTTTAGGTCGTCTGGTTTACCACATCTAAAATGTACACAATAGGCTAATCCTTCAGCTAGGTACACCTTGACCAGGATCCTGACCCAAGATCTGGAGATGGGTCCGGTTCACTCCCAAAATCGAATCAATTGTTCCTCCTGTCATTCCTGACCTGAAAGTTTCATCCAAATCCAAGCAGCAGATTTTGAGTAAAGTCACTTACAGATGTATGGATGCTACCAAAAATATTACCTCCTTGGCAAAGTTAGTTAGGGATGTACATGGTTAACCTATTGTTTGTTAAACTACTACATGTGTTACAGTTAACTGATTATTAACCACTAGGGGCTTCAACCTGCGGTCAACTATTTATTTTTTTTACAATCCCTACCAACAATCTTAAAAGTTGCCAGCAACATGTGGGACTCTTCACTTTGTTCTCTTTGTTTCACTCAAAGTCTTTAGGTCAGGCCCGTGTTGGTATGCCCCGCTGGTGTATGTCAAAGTATCTCGCACTAATAAGCCGAGGATCAGCAGGCCCCTCTCTCTCCCTATTGCTCCCGCCTCTCACCTCAGCACAGTTATAAACGTCCTCTGGCGTCCTGCACAATTGCCTCTGTAATTTAAAAAGGTCAGTGTGGCTCCGGTATAATTCAATCCTCTCATAGAGTTGTATTAAGGCCATATTTAATCAGCCTGAGGGAGCCGCGCAGCCAGGAATGCTCAATGTACAGGCATACTGTGGGAGACATTGTGAGGAAGGACAGAATTATGCAATGGTGTGGTACATTGGTTATTAATATAGTCATTTGAATAGCATTTTGAATAAGTATGTAATATATGAAACTGAATTCTATGGCCAGTAGTCAGAAGGGAAATACAAAAAAGTAGGATCCGCACAACAAATAGAGCTCCCAATTTTTTATTTTTCTTATTACTCACATCACATGTGACGTTTCGGGCATGTGCCCTTCCTCAGACATGAAGGCTGCTGGAGACACACCTGTTTTTAACAGTTCTTATTGGTCACCTGACAGATCATGTGATTACATACATAAAAGTTATTTGAACATTACATAGCAAAA
>JAVQKC010205558.1:0-20607 GCA_036025475.1 Philypnodon macrostomus | reverse complement strand
AAGTTGAAACTGATCCAGCAATTAGTTTTTGAGTTATTGCGTTCATACATAGGATCTCCGGACGCAGACGCAGGCGGAGGTGAAACTTTTGTTTTGCCGATATAGCAAATTATTAAATGTTCAAAAAGAATGATATACTTTGATCAAAACAAGACTCAGTGTAAATGAAAAGACATCGAACTTCATCAGTATATGCTGTAAAATCAAACATATTCAACTCAAATAAATTGGGTAAACTCAAATGAACTTAAATCGGTTTATTAATTTCAGTTCAGAAAAGGTTAATCAAATGTAGTAAAATGACCATTTTACTATAAAGGTACAAATAACTGCAGTCTTGAGTTTTACAGTGTGGGGTCCACTCTTCACCTTGACCACAGGGTCCTGATTGAGCCCCCCATTCATGTTGACTTCAATTTCATGTTTGGGTCCAAAGTGAAGCCTTTTCAGCCTACTTAAGTAACCGCAGACCACAGAGAGATTAAAGCCTGCTTCCAGGTTATCTTTTAAGGTGAAACTGCACCTTAATCCTCTTCTCAATGATGTCACCCTGACCTATGACCCACCCTCTCTCTTACTATTATCCTATTGCTCAAAAAACCCTTAAAGTCTTTCATCCTGTCTCAAGATCTTCACACATCTTGTATCCATCATGGTGTGCCCCCACAGTTCCCTACGATTCTGACATCCAACTGGACCCAACTCACTTCCCTTGGCTCAAAACAGTTCATTTTTCTTTTCCTTTCCCCCGACATGCTACACCCGCTGAGAACATCCAGTTGTGTGGGTTAGTAGCTTGTCTTGGCACCGGCTCGGGCCTCTAATATTGTCAGTTTTGATTAAGTGCAGAGGTTGACAGAAGAAAGCCGCTGGAGTTTCAAAGGATCAGAGAGAATGTGGAGGAGATGACCACTAATCCAAAAAATAAAACAGTATTCATGTCATCAGCAGTGAAATTGTGGAAAAGGACTTGTGAGCTAGTCTATTGGTCATCAACAGAAAAAAGATCAACTAATAATAATCAGTTTTATATAGGTTTTAAAGACGCCTTACAATTGCATTATTCATTCACTCCACTGGTGGTAGTAAGCTACTTATAGCCACAGCTGCCCTGGGGCTGCCATTCTGTGCCATGAAGTCACTGCTGTAGTCAAAAATAAAAAGTCAAATAAAATTGTGATAAAAATACATTGATCAATATTAATTTGACCACATCGCCCACTGCTTCTTAGACTCATAGCCCAGTCTGGATTTACTGCAACGTAGAGCCTTTATCTCTGTTTTATTTCTGCTCTGGTTGGAGGCTTCAAATTGATGTGTGGACTACTGGGCCTGGTCCACTGTGTAGGTACACCATTTAAGTTTACCATAGTTTCTGGAACAGGCTCCAGTCAATTACAACCTTTAAAGTGATTAAGCAGTATGTAGGATAAATGAATAAAATCACTATATTGCCATATAGTTGAGGGTATACTTTTTGGTGAGCAGCAGTGTTTAGCTTCACCGTAATGCAGAAACACATTTTATTAATCATTATTAGGGCACACATAGGAGGCATGTTATCCTTTGATACAGTGAACACATACAGTAGATATAGTGGTCTGTAACATATTGTATCTCCACACAGTAAGTACAAAGCAAGCAAATTAGCCCTTTACACCAGTCAACCCTTAACCACAAGATTTTCCCATTAGAGGAAAAGATGATGTATGACATGTTTTAAAGCATCACTTTTTTGGGTGAATTGCTGTTTTTGAGCCAAACTGTTCCTTTGTAGATGACTGTCTCACACCCATGCTGTCAGCGAGGGTAATACGTCTGCCACTTGTAATGAAGTTCAGAGAAAGAAAGCCAGCCCAAATATGTACGCCTATGTTTGTGCGAGTTTGTGTGTGTGCAGGGTTTTGTGTGAGTGTATGCCTGTGTGTGGGTGTGCGTAAGCTGCTGTGCAAATTCACTGCTCTTTGAAGTAGTTGGCCGTTCCCAGGCTGTCTGAACTGTCCTTTTCTGTTTCAAGGGCAGGACACACAAAGATTCAGACAGGAAAATGAGAGAGAAGGGATTTACTATCTTTGGTCAAGGCTGTGAAAAGAAAACACATAGAAGTTTTGTTCCCCTAAATACATCTAGTTTTGTTTTGCTTTAAAGGGGCCCCATTATGCTAACTTTTTGAGATAATGTTGTTTCCTTGTCTATAAACCCAATGTTGTATGCTGTTTCATTGGTAAATCTTTCTCTAAGCTGAGACACTGATCTTCTCATGAGCCGAACACACTTTTTGTACATAACTAGATGAAGAAATATGATCTTGCAACTACTTTCCTTTTTTTATTGGATGAACCAGAAATGACCAGAAGAGTGTTATTGCTTTATATCTAGTGTTTTACAAAATCAATTCCAAAAGCTTAAAAAACATCTGAAGAAGGACCTATGTGTGTTTAAGGTATGCAATTTATTTTTGTCTAATTACAAAAAAACTGTATGAAGAGTTTTTGTGTACTTGTTTAGTTGTGTATAAATACTGTATATAACCGGACATTTGGGTGACTTCAATTCAAGTTTATTTGTATAGCTTTATTTGTATATTGCCTCAGAGGGCTTCACAGAAAGAGATCTATGTAAACAATAAACAAGGTCATTGCAAACAATAAACAAAGTTAATAGACAATCAATAAACACACAAACAAAAGAACTGTCCCAGGATGTCCACCGTCCTTAGACCCTCCATTGAGGTCAGGAAAAACTAGCCAGCTATCCACTGGGACATCTAACAGCAAGTCAGGCATCTGACTTGGGTCCCAATTATTATGGTCATTCAAAATATTGGTCTTTTTTACAGTAAAATGGTTCAGGGCACTTTTGATTAGACAAAAAATACCCAATAATTCTTCGTTATTACCTTGAACTATTTTGGATCACCTTCTGATCAGAGAAACAGCAGTTTAGAGCAGACTTTTCCACTAAAGCCTTTATAATCCCACATTTGGCCGTGACCACTATCTTTCCAAACTGCGGTCAGAGCCCGGCAGTGATCCTGAGGGGTAACTTTACAATCCCGTATAAATCACTTCCTCTCAGGTCAAAGGTCACGTATTTTTTCCCTCCTCACACCTTTCTGCTGCTGTCTTTTTGAAACAGCGCCTTTGGAAACATCTCCTCCTGTGTCTGGGAAGGGCTTTTAACATAACCGATAAAACATGTTTTACAGTGTGTGTGTGCGTGAGCTGCAGGTGGAAGAACATCCCGTAACCTACACTATCTCTTCAAAAAGCCCTTTATGTCCACAGCCAGATGTCGGAAAAAATTGCAAGAGAGAATGAAAAAAGCAAGAAATTGTGGCAAATATCCAGAAAAAGGGTCAGGTGTGTTTTGTTCTTTCTCAATAATTGTATTCTTTCTCAACATGGCCTCTGAGCTGAGAGATGGAGTCACGAGCTAGATAGAACTAAATCTATCTATTCATAATCTAAAAGATGTATGGTGATCTTCATTTCAAATATTCTATAGGCCAGACATCACTAAGTGTAAAATGTGAGTAAATGCGCCCTCTACGGGTAGACAAGTTGAATGACCGAAGAAACAGAGTGAGAAATATTGGTACAGCTTCAGTCTCAGAGTCTATTGCTTTGGATTTGGGTCACAACACCTGTATTGTGGAGTGTAAAAATGAAAAAAGAAAAGAAAAACAAAGCTATATTTGAAAAAACAGAACTTTATGGAACTTTATTTATAAAACACGTTTGTGGTTAACTAAGCTTTCTCTTCTGTTGCCCTTCTTCCAAAATCAGCAAAAGAAAATGCTGTTTTGTACAATAACTGTATACACTTAAACACATCTCCGAGATAAAAAAATTGAAAATTCATAGAGCAGATGGGCAACGTCCATATCTAGTTTAGCCATAATATGAGATGTGAAGCTAAATGAAGGCATTAGTTCGGCCTCAGTGCCTCTGTCGATCAGTGAGAGCTGTTTCAAAGCTTCATATCTTTCCTCCAGTTATTTCCCCCTACATCGCCTGCCTGAACAGCCTCAAGAAGACTCTGAAGACGATGGTTTCCTATGGGAGTATGTTCTTTCTTATACCGACACCTAAACCTATTCAAATACGTGCTCTACAACATCTGCTAAACTCCGGTCTACAGCGTTCACCTGTGCAAAAGTAATCTTCCTTTTATTGATGCGCCATTAAGGCTCACAACACACCCCTGAACAGATGTTTGGGCCAAACATGACTGAGTTTGATGTTTTTAATAGAAAAGTGGACAGCATGTGATGGAGGAGAGCTTCGTTCCTACCTCACCGTTGTGTCTCTCTTGGCAGCCCTTTGCACAACTTTCGCCTTGACTGATGTGGTTTAGAAAACTTTTTGAAAGAGCATTTGAAGAAGCTCAGATGTTACAAGTCCCGACACCCACATGTGTGTTTGTGTGTGTGTGTTCAAGAGAGAGCAGATTGACTTGACTTTTCACTTCAATAGCATCTTTGTAGGTCTGCTGCTTGTGGATCCTATAAGCACAAGGAGAGAGGTTGCATAGCACAGCTTCAATGGGTTCTTTGGTCCAAGCCATAAGGGATCTATAGAACCACAAGCTGACTGGTAGGCAGGATGAGTGAAGATGAAATGATACAATATCACATACAAATCTGTCAACACAAAAAAAGGCAGCGGTCAATAATCCATGTTTTTTTTTTTTTTACCAGAGCACCTGAACGCATCGTCTGGAGCTTGAGTGAGAGACGGACTCAGAGGGATGGACAGGCAGACAATAATCGAGATCAACTGCAAACCACTGAGGGAGATACTGGCTCAGAGAAGACATATTTTCAAGACAGGTAAAATAAAAATGCACATTTTTACTACTACTTCTACTCCAAAAACCCAACATAAAGATCTTTTTGTTTAGTTTGTCTTAGTTTGACTTTATAAATCCTATCACTGGCTGCTTTATTATGTAGATCTATTCACCTGCTTGTAAGCATAATACATTGTTAATATGTTTTTCACAATGCATCATGCTAATAGATTTAGTCAGGTGCATATGTTCAAGGCAAGCCTGTAAACTACACATCAAAATGATAAACAAAGGTGATTTAAGGGATCGGGAATATGGTGTGGTTGTTGGTGTCAGGAGGATTGTAGCAGAGTATTTCCAAAATGTACATTTCAAATACAGATATGTCTATTGTTTATAGAGAATTGTGTGAAAACAATACAATATCACGTGAGCGGCAGTGTTGTCTCTCTCAGAGGTCAGAGACTGGTTTCAGTTAATAGAAATGAGGCGACATTATAGCTCCACAAAACTGGAAAAAAAAAACTGTAGTTCACAGAGCAGCCACTGGGGTTGTGACACACAGCTGCTCAAAGTCAATACTGTTACTGACACACTCTGTACAGGCCTTAGACACCTAATGCTGATATATTAAGCAGACTGACAAATACACATGTCAGCCCAGCAACGAATCAAAAAGGATATGTGTATGAATAATATATTTACGGCAGCGTTTTTAATTGATTCTTGGTGAGTACAAACAGCTTGGAGATGGTGCGGCCCGGCGTGCCTCTGGGGGGAGCGGTTTGATTTTCTTTTATCCACTAATGTATTTATTACTATTGAAGCTGGAACGAAACAGTGAGGGGTGGAATATGTGATGAATGTTTGAGAAGTAGACTTTGTGATGTAGAATAAGTCAAATAAGTGGTTTAATTCTGTAAGACATTTTTACTGGAGCTCTCTGCACTAACCCCATCCTTTCTCCCCATCCTTGACCACCTACCATATACCTTTTTCACACCTAGCCTAACCCTTTGGCTCTGACTAACCAGGACAATTTGGACTCTTACGTCATAGTATAATGCCTGATCAGTGTATACCACAGTCACAGACAATGCAAAGTTATTGAAAACTTCCCTACTAACACAATTGATACGGTTTGTATTCTAATATGATGTCTGTACTGTGATGTGCTTCTCCTTGGCCAGTGAAAAATTAAAAATGAGTACAGAAAACAATTTATCTACAATTCATTTTGCGTATTTAGATGTTTCTATTATCGCATGTTCATTAAAAAAAGTAACTACTAGTGCTACTGCAGACTCCCGATAAACAATTTACCTGCTCCAGATACCCACATATCCATACTGTATTTACGTTCACAATTACCAGAGGTCACTGGGGTTAAATGATTCCTGGCACAGAAATATGAGCAGCTCCCTTCACAGTCTGGTTATCTTGTATGAATCAGTGTCTAATTTAAACTGATATAGATCCACCCACTGTGTGTTTATCGCTGTCATTTAGATACAGTTAATTGCCTCCATATTGCTGAACAGATGGTCACCTCACTTTAGTCACATCCTTCGGGGATTCACAGTTAGTTCCAGTCAACTCAATATGGTTGTAATAGCGCTTCGGCAACTGTATCTGTTTTTGGTTGTAGCCAGGCATATAATGTACATATCACATAGTAGTTCTCACCAATTCACCAATCTGTACATTGCCCTTACCAAATAAATGAAACCTTAATCTATGGCCTTCAGTCGCTGAGTCGGCTAAGCGGCCAGTGAGGTCTTAGTCGACAAAAATGTAGCTAGTCTAATGTATTATTATTATGTTTTTTTTTATATGATTCAAGATAACAGCATTATTTATTAGGCCAATTTTTAGATTAAAATATATTTTTCTGTCAACTATTCTTGTTTCTTCTGTCAAACCAGTGCTACGTCCACACAGTTGTGCATGGGTCGTTTTTCATAATATCCTCAAATACTGAAATTATGAATTGAATTATGAACCACATATATCTGGACCTTAAAAGAATGTTTTTCAATGTATACATAGATTTAACCTTAACTAACTGGCCCTCCTCCAACTCCTGAGTGATTCTCGTTCTCACCTTCCATCACTAATGTAGGGAAAGCTGGCAAATAAAAGGTTTCTGGCTTCATCGAGCACATATTTTTTGTTGATTTGAGCATTTTAAAATGAAAATCAAGAATAAACACAACCTAAATTTGACCGTTTTACAAGTTTTATCTTGAGCTCTATGAAATCAACTAAGGGGTTTGCTTCAATGGTAAATACTTCCACTGGTGTGTCTACTAGCTTATAGAAATTGGTAATTGGTCTTATTAAGTAGCACAATGATGAACTAATATAATATGATGCATTTATCTGAGGTAGTTTAACTGCTGGCATGTGACAGAAGATTCCTCTCTATGCTCAGTATGCTAAAGAGAGAATTCGGCTAGCATGTGAGAGGCACATGACCAACCATGATCAAATCTCCATTCCAACCAGTGCATTTAAACAAAAAATCCCCCCAAAAACATGAAACACTAATGTGGGTGTATTTGACCTAAATATTCCAGAGTTTTACAGTATACAGAGTGAAATAAGGACTTCTCTTGCTCTTCGTTATTCAAGGTAGGCTAAAAAACATTTATACTATTTATCTATTTTGAGTGGGTCACAGGGAGTATAAAAGAGGTAAAAAAATATACAAATAAATAATAATGATTAAATAACAACAACAACAACAACAACAACAATAATAATAATAATAATAATAATTATTATTATTATTATTATAAAAGTGTGTCACACACTAAAATTTATATAGTGTGGCTATTTAAATAAATATTTGCCTTTAAACTTCCAGCTGTCTCCATTAGACATGTCTTGTTGAAAACGAGTTGTTATTGTGAAAATATAGAAGACATTACTTGGAGGAAGAGGCCCTGGTTTGTCTGATAAGACACGTGATCAATATTATTTCATTTAAGTGTGTTGTTTGATTGAGCACAGTAATGTTATCATGGGGTCCAGGCAAGAGAGGAAAAAGCCATCAAAGAGTGACATTTCCTTCTGCTCACGTCCTTGGACCGAGCTCAGATACAAACACAAAGTCATTGTCAAAGACTTTTTAGCATTTCCACATCGATGATGAACCAGTATAAATGGATTTCTGCTTCTGGCATTCAGCAGATCTCTGAAGTCAAACTGTGATAGATGTGGGAGTGAATTGTCTGCTTTTTGACTATACATGTATATGTGTGTGTAATGACCTTTAGTCTTAGTTTTGGACATTATGAGACCGTCATTGTTGAGAACATACTGTACCAGTCCAAGACCACTAGCCTATCCATATGTTCTACCCTCAAGCTCCAAGAGTTTGGACTTGACTAATATTATATTTAAATGACAATATATACTACTTCAGTACAATTTTTCATCTACACCCACCATTGACACACAAGAGATAGAGCCATAGAGGTCTTCCTAACAACAATACTCGGGGAAGGTTCTATCTAATCGAGTGAGGCGTTGTTGGGTAAACAGTTGGTGTCCCGGGAGGGCGCTCTCACAGGGGCGTCAGGCTGCAGAAGTTCAAAGGCAATACTAGGGTCATGGGACCGAACAGGCAGGAGGCGGGGTGGGATTTTTGTTTGGTATAGGGCTCCTGTTGTCCCCAGCTGTCCTGTGCATGTCCCCCCAAACCAAAGGGCAACCCCGGGTCAGGAGGCCGCCAACAAGAAAGGGTAGAGTCATGGATGTCTACAAGCCGCAGTCCCAACAAGTATATGACAACACAACATGGGCCCTACACACTCACACACTTAGACTGGGACAGCCCAACCAGACGTCCCTTTGCCCTTTGGATATATTTATATGCTCGGAGCAGTCTCAAAGAGGGAGACCCGAAGATGCACCTGAGCAAATATTAACATCCTCCACGCAGGGTCTTTGATGTGGTGGGAGCCGGGGTGCAGGGTCGGCACCCCCCTTGGCAGGCGGGACTCCAGCGTGCGGTCTGCAGCATCAATGTGAAGTAGGAAGATGCAGAAAGAGCAGACGGGTCAGACTGTCAGCCAACATGAAGGAGTTTCAGGGTCAGAACATCTGCAGCAATGTTACGAAACATGGAGTAGCAGTGGAATCAAAAGACTGGAGAGATCTTTCTTGTAATTTAAAATTGTATCAAGCACAAAATTGGATCAGGCGCGCAGTAAGGAAAACAGAAAAAATATATGGAAAACTATGTGGAGGGAACTATTTTAGCTTTTACTTCCTGCTGTTATTACTACGACTGGCCAAGTAAGTAATTTACAAGCAAAGGTTTTGGGACAAAGTATTGGAACTTTAATATGAGTGGGGTATACATGTCCGAACCATGAACCATTGGCTTCTCACTGTCACTGCCTGTGTTAGAAGAACGTGACAGCTCTGTGACTAAGATACCCACAGTTTGGCAGTGTAAAAAAGCAGAAGAGGATAAATTATTGGATAATTATGTCTGGCTTGACTTTGAATGCCTGTCCCTGTGCCCAAGTATTAAATTTTTCAATTAAATTGTATTTGTATAGTCCTATATCACAACAAAGTTGCCTCGGAGGGCTTCACAAAAAGAGATGTATGTAAACAATAAACAAGGTCATTGCAAACAGTAACAAAGTTAATAGACAATCAACAAACACACAAACAAAAGGACTGACCCAGGACATGCCCTGGGAAATTATGGCATTTATGGGAAAAAGAGAAACCTTAGGGAGAACCACATGATAGAGGGATCCACTCCCAGGACAGACAGGCTATAGATGTGTCCAAGACTGATGGATGAGGTCCTTGTGCTGAGAGAGCTCAATATGCATGTGTGGATGCAGCAGGTTTAGGGGGACATCCAAGTGAATGAGGAGATAGTAGAAAGGGGCATCCAGATGAATGATGCAGCAGGTTTGATTGGGTGTGGGGGGATCCAGTATTGCATTATTTGTTTGTTTTTATGGTTCAGATTGAGCCTCTCTTCCTTCAGTGTAAAGCCTGCCTCTTTTCTTGTTTATTTTGGCCATATCTGTAAAAGCCATAGTTTTCTCAACTCTGGGTCTTCTCTCGCTCACCTCCCAGTTGTATCAGCCATTTTATGCATATATTCCTTCCCAGTGCTGCAGTTGCTAACATGCATGCAATCACAGGCCTGGTGTAGAGCCTTACCCTCTACACCAGGCCTGTCCTTGGATAAACCACTCAACTCAGCTGTTTTCTCTTCTCCCTTGTGCCCTTACAAGTACTGCTATTGACTGAGATGTACTGGGTAGTATTCAACCTTTACTAGATCGCTGTGACAAGTCCAATGTATGCCCCAGCTACTCCTCACAATAGGTTTGGAGATGGTTGGAGATGATCTAATCAGAAGTCAGAGTGTCTGAGGAATAGCAGAACCCTAAAGGAAACATTGAAAGCCATCGATTAAAAATGCATGGTGGTTTAATATTATCTGATTGTCCATTAATCTTCTTCCGCTTATCCGAGGCCGGGTCGCTGAGGCAGCAGTCTAAGCAGAGATGCCCAGACTTCCCTCTCCCCAGACACTTCCTCCAGCTATTCCGAGGGGAGGGAACTCATTTTGGCCGTTTGTACCCGCGATCTTGTCCTTTCGGTCATTACCCAAAGCTCATGACCATTGGTGAGGGTATGAACCTTCTTCACCACAACAGTCACCGACCACGTCACTGCAGAGGCTGCACCGATCCGCCTGTGAATCTCACGCTCCATCCTTCCCTCACTCGTGAACAAGACCCCGAGATACTTGATGGGCCCTCTCCAGGTTAGTGGAAAAGTCCTGCCTCAAGTGGAGGAGTTCAAATATTTTGGTATTATCTTGTCCATATTAGTAAACCAACATAAAAAGGGGGCATTTAATTGTGTTACACACTTTCTTGAACAAAACTGTCCATTTTAAAAGGTAGGCTTATTTACCTGCTTGGGAGAACAAACAGCTATAAATGGATTTTGCCATACACATACAGTATATATTTAAGACAGACTGCATATGTTTAAACCAAGCATCAGAATGAAAAAGAAATGTGATTTCATGTTTTTATCTGATCCTTTTGTCCAAATGATTTGGCCGAAATGAAATGAGGAACCTCAAAGAGAGTGAAAGGGGGACTTTTAATTGCAGTGTTTTGATGCGAACTGTCCTATTGTATATAAGAACAATAGTCATTGTCATGTTTTTTATCTGCTTTCCTCAAATACATATCTTACACACAGGCGCTTCACACAAAGACATTTTCACACTTCAAATAGTAAGCAAAAGGCAATCCATGGGCCCCTTATCGTCAAAAATCCAGCAAACCTCCCCGTGCACGCTCAGATGTTAGCAGTAGCACTCAAAAAGACAAAAAGCCAAGTAGATACTGACTCATGCCATCCTCTATCTATCTATGCCACCCCAAAAAACAAGGTGAAAGATTTCTTAAATGCCACCTCAGGACTTTTGAGAGAAACTAATCTATTCTATTTAATGCAGTTCAGAGAGGGCCCTAGCTCCGGCACTGAAGACACAAGGCAGGATTAGCTCTCGTACGGCGGTGGTGAAGATGAAAGCAGATAAACCACTTAGCTTGGTTTCTTGGATGACGTTATATATTTATTTCCCTCTAGTCTCTTCTTCCCGACGTTTGAAAGGGGATTTAGCAGTGAACACACTTAAGTCTCTGGAAGTTCATCTTTTTTTCTCTCTTTCAAATAAGTTGTGGATTTTTTTTTTCTTCTTCTCCTCATTTCTTTGTGCAATGTTGAGTTTTATGAAGTTTTTAGCAGCAGCAGTTCATGGAGTGCTGGGAGACAATCCCCTGTGCGGAAACTATGGCCTTTTAACATCTACAATCAAGTAGTTGGAGTAAAAATGTCATGAGAGCAAGGCTTTGAGAGCTCTAGTCTAAATTCTGTTCCTGCTTTAACTGATTTAGGGTGAACACTGAAGCTACCTTGAATAGTAATATATGGATGTCTATGTGCAACCGTGGCTCAGGACGTTGTCCTGACCAAGATCCCATGGTACAAGGTCTGGAGAATGGTCCTTGGGTGCTGCACAAAAGTAAAAGTATAGATCCTTTGAAAATTTGTAAACAGAAAGTTCTAAATTCTGGAATGTAGGCAACTAGAGGCAAGGCCGTTATACTTTTTCAATGAAAAAAATAGCATCAGCCACAAAATATAGCAAATTAAGATGTTTTGGTGAATAGCATCATTTAGGTTGTGGAACATTAGTGAATGTACCTTACATTGAATTTAATTGACCAATTAGTATGCACTTAGCTTTTTGGCTAGTGGCAATATTCTTGATTTTAAGGTTTTACTGGATACAGCTCTTGTTGAAATGTTGAAGACCACAATCATTTTTTTTTTATTGTATTTTCAGAATTATTCTATCCCTCACCACAAACCCTACTTTAAGTTAATTCAGTTTTTGCTCCAGTCGCCTCCATTCCAGAATTTTCAACATTCCATACATTCCATTTTAAAGGGTCTACTGGACAAGCATTTTCAAAAACTATTTCTCATCTTGGGAAACCTCCAGACTAAAGACAGCTTTAACCACAAAACAGAAGGTTGGACATAAACTGTTAGTTATGATTTGACTCAGTGACCAGCCCTTGTGTTATAAAGCACTGATGTTTGTGTTGAGAGATGTTCTGTGACATCCGTTCTCATGTCTGATTGATAGTAGGTGTCAGAAACGCAGCTAGAGCATTTGATCATATTTAAGGTCCTTATAAATCACGCTACGCATATCTGACGTACAGAACAATGGGAGCACAATGGAAAATGTACTTTGATTTCTACGCTCGATTTCAACACTGACACAAGGAAACTACCTTCTGCTATAGAGCGTATGAAAAAAGAATGGACTCAAAATGTTGTGAACTATACATTAATTCTTCTTCCACTTGTTCGAGTGAGGGGTCATGGAGGGGAGCTTTTGTTTTTGGAGAGAAACCATGGTAACACAGGGAGGACACACGGACTTCACTATATTGTTTGTTGGTCAGCCTAATGATTGAACCCACAACTGGGCATCTATATGTACAGTATGTATGCAATAGACTATGATTTTAGGTTTAAGTGGAAAACTGTCACCACAACGAGGCCACACTCAGTTTCACATCTTGTTGTATACAGCATAAATTCTGTATTCTGTGATATATGTAACTTGACAAGTCTTTTTCTGTCAGTCTGTCCACATTGCTGGTTCATGTAAGGAGAATGAAAATATGTCCTTCTCCCTCTGGATAGAGTAAATAAACTGATTTCTAAGTCAGTCATTTTTACAGTACATCTGCCAAAAGTGCTGGACCAGTTACAACATCAGCTGTAAGCAGTAAACACTAATAATAATACAAATAAAGAATGCATGGTTGAGCCTCTGTCAGCCTTTGTAATCTCTCCATTATATGGTTCCACATTTGTTTAGTTTGAAGGATGTAGCAAGTAATGGAAATGTAAAGTTTTGAGGAAAATTTCAGTCTGTAAGGTGTCAAAAATTGGAGCCATGACTTTGCACATGAGATAGGGGTCACAAGGGGTCGTTTTTTATAACTGTAAGATACAGCTTAGGTGGCTCGGGCATCTTTTTTGGATGCCTCCTATACGCCTCCCTTGGACATGTCCCACCGGGGTGGAGACCACAGGGAAGACCGAGGACACGCTGGAGGGATTATATCTCTCAGCTGCCCTGGGAACGCCTTGGGGTCCCCTCGGTAGAGCTGGAGGAAGGTGTCTGGGGAGAGGGAAGTCTGGGCATCTCTGCTTAGACTGCTGCCTCCATGACCCGGCCTGGAAGAAGATGGATGAATGGATAGATACAGTATAATTTCTGTGTGGAGCATTTACCCCTTCTCTTTAGTTGTACACCGTTGAAAGAGAAACATAATGATGAACTGAGTAATAATATATATAATATAATAATAGGAATTGTGTATCACGCATGCACTCACTGGCCACGTTATTAGGTAGACCTTGATCAGAGGTGGTCATGGTGTGGTCTTCTGCTGCTGTAGCCCCTGCTTCAAGGTTTGAGTGGTGTACGTTCAGTAATGGATGTCCGCAGATCTTGGATGTAACAAGGGTCATTGGATTTACTGTAGACTCTCTATCATCTCGAGCCAGTGTGGCCATTCTTCTCTGATCACTGGCATCGGCAAGGCATTTTGGCCTACAGAACTTGCGCTCACTGTAGTCCACAATACGAGTATGAATCCAGGCCTGTATAGTGGACATCTGTCAGCACGAGCACATTTGGAGGGGTGTCAGAAGAGGACCTTCACTTTTTAAATAATTAATCAAGGTGTGGTTCAAGGCACAGCGTCTGATGAAAGCAGCGTCTGTCAGGCTAAATTAAACCCTTCTGTGACTCCATTTTTGTTGTTAGTTTAGGCTGATCTCCCTTTCATTCGCTCTGTCCTTCTTTGCCTCCAACTCTCCTCTTCTTATCACAAAGTTGAGCTTGTCAATGTGTCAATTAAAGCCAGCCACAGCACACTGTTTCATGGCGGAGGGATGTTTGATGTCTTGATATAAAACAGTGCTTTGAAATCTGTTTATATTGCCTGTGAGTTTCTGTAGTCTTGTGCACCCATGTCCTCGCCAGCTGGTATGCTGGAAAATTGTCTTATCTTTTGTGACTGTAAATTAAAAGACGGTATATACAAAGGTATAGTGGGGCGCTGCTGATGTCGCACGTGGATGATGAAGACGATGAAGACTTGAAAAGATACAGCTCTCCTCAAGGGCATGTCGACAAGGTGTTTTAATCAAGAGTCCAATAACAACCTCATACTTACACATACTGTAACTTCAATGCATTGCCACTGCTAATTCAAGATATTATTCCTTTTAACACAAAGTTGAAAGCTGCACTATCTGATATTTTGACTTTGTATCTGAGCAAAAAAATATAGAATTCAGTCAATGGTATAGCATAGATTCAAAAATGAATCGATCAAGAATAATGTTGATATATATTTAAAAAAAATGTACAGCTTATTACTTACTATTTATATTTTTACTCTAGACTGTGGCTTGTTATTCAGATACTTCCTGATTTGTGTGAGAGAACTTAGATCAGGTAGGGCACTAGGTAGGACACTATTTAGGGGCTGAATATAGCTGAAACATATATGGACATTTTTAATAATCTTGTCTGCATTCAAATAATTTTCAAAGTATAAAAGTATACATTTTCAAACATATACACACAGGCTGTGCGGTAGTTAGAAATCTGGTAGAAAATATAAAAATGTGAAGTAGTATTTAAGTTACATTACTGCTATTTCACTTTACTCCAGTAGAGGATGTTATGAGCTGTTCAGTCTCCCTCTGACCACGGGCATAGAGAGAGACCATATAATTGATACATATAACTGTACCTACCACAATAACCACGAATGTACAGAATCATATATTTGAAATCTAAATCTGTATTGATGTTTTAAACAAAACAGATTTCAAAATGTAAAGATTGTTCAAAAATCCATGATACAGGCTAATAGTATTTGATTAAAATGCTCCTAAAATGCAATATATAACCTACATACCTATATACTGTGACCTGATTCAACTTAAACTACAATACTCATGATACACTCATTATCACTGTTGCACAAACATGATCCCATTTTGTATTTACTTCCTGTGAGCATCAGTACCTCACAGCTGGGACTGCAGTCACCTTCTGTCAGCAATCCTCTAAAAAACACTAATCAAAGTCTCTCAGATCTTTCATCATCACGATTAGAAATGGTCTACATGATATTCTGTGTGTTTACCGATTCAATACTATTTATCACTTTTCTTTGCATGTGTCTATTATGTCCATATGTCCAACAGTACATTTCTCACGTCCTGCGCACAAAGGCTGGAAAAACACTAAACACAGGCTGAACTGGCAGGAAAAAGAAGTGGACTATCTGAATATAGTCAAAGGTTTATCTATGTATGTTGTGTTTATGTGTTTTATATAATGAGTTGTCATAAAAAATCACATGTTAATAAAATGATGCAACAGAATATCCAAACATTGCTCTATAGTGTATTTGATACAATGGAGAGTTACCAGCAGGAATTCTTTGGGATATTATTGGCCCTACTTCAAAATGCACACCAAAAATACAAATAAAAATTCTTGACCTCACTGTTTTCATCTAAATACAACAGCCTGATCAAAAAAATAACGAGGAACAAAAACAAAATTGTATTCAGTTTAGCTTGGAGAGCATTTATTTTTGTATATCATAAAGAAAACAGTTCCTCTCTTGTTTTATGTTATACAGCTGATCTAAAATGAGACTTATCACATGAAATTCCCACCACTTTTGCAAAAGGGAGAACAAAAGACGAACACTAACATTTTGACAATGTGGGCTTCACTTTTATCTGCCCTCATCGTGTTTTATGGGAATTTGCAAAGCTACTCCTACTAAGGGTTTATTTAAAGAAGACATCAGATGAGTGGTCAAAGACATTCAGTGCATACATGATCTGTGCCCTAGATCCATGATTCAAGGGTGTTCATTTCCTTCTGCTTTTTATATTTTATGGAAGTTATTTTAAAGTTTGTAAATGCTTATTCTTAGACCTAGTTTCCATTCAGTCAAACCAATCAGATAAGTCATAGTATGTCTGCATAGGTGGAAAAATAAACATGACTTCATTCCAGTGCTATTACATTATATAGGCAGCTAGCAACTCTCTGATAACATTCATCTGTAAAACCACACCACATTATCTCAGTGTTTGCATCATGCTTTAAAGAAATACAATTATGCCTCCAGGTGAAAATGGTAAGATTTCCAATATGTGAAATTCCCCATTGGCTTCATTATGGACAGCCTAAAGGGAATTTACATTTCAATAGAGTATGGTGAGGTTTGTATACATGCATTCACATAAATTAAACATCAGCTCTCATAAAGACGGAGCAGGAGTGGGATTAAATCATTGGTTAAAACATATGTGTTATGTTAATGAAACACCAGCTCTTGCAAATCAGTACCTTCTGCTCAAATGTCAGTACTTAACATGGTTTACTAATGTATAAACGTATATATGCAAAATGAATAAAGAAAAAACACTAATATTATAACATATGCACTGATATATGTTAATTAGTCATTATTGTTACAGATGGTATTTTTTCAATAGAGAATGACAGTTGTATATGCAGAGTCATATACAATGTACAATTATGTTCATTTGGTTGATTTTAATATATTACTTAAGCTTCTTAAATTATCCAGGTGCTAGGTGCTTGCCTTGCAACCAGAGGGTCGCAGGTTCGAATCCCCGCCCGAGCGAGTACTGTTGTTGCGTCCCTGGGCAAGACACTTGTGGTGGTTGTGTGATTGATGGCAGCCACGCCTCTGTCAGTGTGCCCCAGGGCAGTTGTGGCTACACAAGTAGTAGCTTACCACCACCTGAGTGTGACTATAGAGTGAATGAATAATAATTAGTAATTGTTAAACATCTTTGAGAGTTGAGAAAAGCTCTCTCTATATAAGTGATAATCTGGTATACAGAAATGTCAAAATGTAGTTAAGAAATGTATGGTTCAGTTACCTGAACCTGATATGTTTGTGGCTCTGATAAAGGACCAAAAATATGTTCCAAATTGTTCACATCATTGGACCAAATAAGAAGTTAGATAGTTCCTGAGACTCTCTTAAATATGTATTATTTGTATTCACATAAACTGTATGTGTGTGACAAAAAAGTCATCATATATATATTACCTATAATGTTAAAAATATAAACAATTAACACTATAAAAAGACAACGATGAAAAAATAGATTGTCTGCTTTCATGTTGTCCATAGTGAAAAGTGAATATAAAGGTGTGTTTATGGAGCAGAAGCAGCAGACTGGCTGGTCCTGAGCCTCTAGGCCTTTTGTTAAGTACAGAGGACAGTAATTAGGCTGGACTTCAGTCTGGGGCCAATAGTGCTGTTAACAACCCTCACTAAAGATCAAATACTGCGCAAACACATCAAAGGCGGCAGGGCCGGGGTTTAAAAGCTGGGGCCTAAATTAATTAAGGTCTTTTATTGTCCCCCGTCAGGTGTGTGAGAGGAGACAGGTATGTGAGCTGAAGGCAGCACCTGGTCAGTGTCCAGGGCTGTAGTGTCAATTAAAACATAAGTGAAGAGCCAACACCTGCCCTTTCTCCTGAATATGGACACCTGCAGCAGCCCCTCCTCTTTGACTCCGCACTTCAAAGCATCAGTCATTATTTTTACCACCTGTCTCCGTTTGTGTTTTTGCATATCTCATAACGTTTATCAGAAACTGCGGAGATCTGGGCACATGAAATACCACAACATCAAAGTCCTTTTTATATTGTATGTGTCTCAGTGGTCCATTGAGTTTTGTTATTGTTTTTGCCACGGTGTGTTTGTCCAATAACCAATTGTTTTTATTTCTACATCAAACTCAGCAAAGAAATATAACTTTTTAGTCTTTTGGTAATTTCTGTTAGGGTTAGTATCATATATTTTGTACTAAAATATGATATTAATTTTCCACATTTTCCACCGTGATACTGGTGAGTAAAGTTAGTTTGTAAAATAGAAGTATGTATGCTCCTATACAATCTTCCCACTTTTAAAATTTGACTGTAAGTTCTATTTTCACTATTAGATTTTATTTGCATTTGGATTATTATAACAAATAACTAACCACAGTTCATAATGCCTACTGTCATTGAGTCTTTGTTTGAATGTGGTTGTGGGATTGCTGTCTGGTGGTGGTTGGAGAGGTTGTAGGCACGGTATGGTTGCCCCAGGGCAGCTGTTACTACTGGACGCAGAAAAAAAGAAGAGAGATAAATATTATTATAATAAAAACTCTATAAAGCATCATACTTTTATCACTGAAAAATACCATAATATACATTGTGGGTTTTATGGCCCAGAACTACTTTATACTTTTACAGCCAATCACTCAACATGTCTCCACCATAAAACTCAAACATTTCCTGTGACGTGACCCTCTTTGGTTCCCATAGATGATGTCAGTGTTTTCTTTTGTTTACTTCTTGCTCGAGCGGTATCACACCAGGTTACCACGTGGCCTCGACCCTGGTGAATTTTCTGAAGCAGACGCCACACGCGGACGTCTTTGAGCCAGGACCTCTTTTTGGAGCTAATCTGTTTGGTCGTTCTCAACGGTCATGACGTCATTTGTAATTTGGCTCCATGTGTGAAGTATGGCATTCATCTCTGGATTCTTCTCTTAAGCCCCTTCTCAAACACAAAATTCCCCCAACTCTGTTTTTGTGAAATGATTGGGATTTCACCACCACAAAAATTTCAGCCTTGGGTATTTTCTATACTCTCACCCCCTTGATAAAAAACTTTTTGAAGCTTTGTTTAAATTATATATTTTATTTCCAGATTCATATTTTTATGTTTTTTAATAAATAGCTGAAAAAGCCACTTACAACCACAACCAATGCAAAATAGCAAGGTAAGTCGTCTACACCAATGTACATAGAAAAGTATAATCAAAGTTATTGTTTTACTGTGTATTATTGTATTTGTGGAATTTTGAGGACACAAAACAAGATGGTTCATCTCAAGGGGCTTATCCTCAAAATAAATATACGTCAAAGTATTTTCAACACTTGAGAGAACATACAGCATGACTCAGACCTGCATGAATGAAACATGTACTTCACCTCGGGGTACTTGTTTGAGGAGGAAACAATGTAATCGGACAAAGATCGGGAAAGTCGAGTTAGCAAATATGGCATGGACCCTTTAAATGTTTCAACGACGGCAGATCCCACTGTGTATCACTAATGGCTGCAGTGCATTATACAGTTTTATAACAATTAAGCTGGTGCTAAGTGGAGTGGGGCTGTTGGGAGGTAATTACATGGCAGCCTTGTTTCTCTGGGACTGGGCCAGATCTAGTTCTCCTCTTTGAACTGATGTAACCCCCTGGCTCTAACCTGAGGGAGGATACACACAGTGTGATCACCGCTAATGTTAGGGCAATGCCATTTTATAAAAAAATATCCTCAAAGATTATGGAGATTAACAATTTAAATGCTTTACCCTCCATAATATTTCATGCCAACACCAACATAAAGCCCAACATTGAGACACATAATGAGATCCAGCACACAAGCAAACACATTAACAAGAACAATACCACAGGAAAAAAATACTATTACAGGCTGTTAGTAGGCAATGTTAGACAATCATATTCATTTAGTTAAGGTACTTTAATTCCATATTTAACACAATACATAGTTCCCAAAAATAACAATAATTATTTAAAACTAGAAATATATATATTTAAAAAAGTGTATTCAGGACAGGTTCTTTACACAACTGGGCAAAAGTGCAACAAATTAAGATGATAACACATCTAACTGGTGTAAAGATACACAAAAGGATTAGATATTAGGATGTTATATTTAACTGCAGAGTAATTATATCGGTGAAATCACGATATTATGGAATCACGTTTGTCCGCGTCCACAGATTGTATGTGTGAACGCGATAACTCAAAAACTAATGGCCGGATCAGTTTCAACATTTGCACACAGGTACATACCATAAAGACGCCGAACTGTATCGATTGTATCGACTGTGAACGCAATAACTCAAAAAGTCTTTGCTGGATCTTTTTCAACTTTTGCACACAGGTACATATCATGAAGATGCAGAACTGGAATTGGGTTTGGTTCTTCTATGATTAATTACATTTAAATAATTAACAAATTAATGCCTTGACGCACTTTTATTTATTTTAATT
>JAVQKC010205554.1:0-10154 GCA_036025475.1 Philypnodon macrostomus | reverse complement strand
GCTGTAACTCCCAAGTGGCAACAAATCTTAGTGTTCTGATCTCCGAATGGAAGAGTGGTTCCAGATGAGCGAATCCAAAGCATGGGTACTGCGTGAGTCCATGAGTGTCCTCCTACACGAATAATAGCATTAACACATCCAGGATAGTGTTAGGACATCAGACAGCCCCAGAATAGCTACTTTCATTGGAAGAGGACAATACAAGTCAATGCAGTTCTATCATGAAGTGCCCGCAAGTATCCGCATGATTATAGATTGAACGCAGAACAGAATTAAACATAGGGGGTCTCAATCCAAATCGTGAGTGGACAAATGGAGCGAGACGTTGCTATAAATGTAAATAGGGGAAATGAAACCCAAACAAGGAGCCTGAGAACAGTCTGAGAATTAAACAATAAAGGCAAGAATAAATATAATGGTGGTCTGTGTGTGAACCAATAAGAGGAATCGCTGCTAAATCGATGCTTGTATGTATTGTTCTATATAATAACGCATCAATCAATTGAACAAACAACAAATGTCATAGTCTAGATTATATGTACGTGCATACTATTCCCTTCCTCTTGTTTGGATTGACTTGGCTCCTACAAGACAAACTCAAAGGTTTTCAACAGGCAGCTCCAACACTTGCTTTGTCATGTCGTTCTCTGGGCCTGATCGTTTATCTTCTAAAACATTCAGCCGGTTTTACACACGGGACCACAGAGGCATAATAAAACAACACTCAATTCAAGCGCTTCAAAGTTGTTACAAATGTCAAATTAAAAGCCCCTCCTCTTATCTATAATGTGCCTGTGAGCCCGTCAGTCTGCACGCCTTTATCCCCTCTTTGGACTTTCAAATCTCCATTTCTTGCCCTGCTCCGAGGGTGTGTGCTCTGACAGAATGTCAGGCAATTAAACAGTCATGGCTCATTGAGCTGGAGGTGGGCCGCTCCGCACAGCTCCTCATTGGAAACACAAGGAATCACACGTTCTTCCACTCACAAACTTAAGCTGTATATTCAGACAAAAAGTTTCTTATCAAAGAACACTTTAAGCTATTGTCAACTTTCACCAGGCAGAGCAGTGTCACTGTCACGGGTAATTATCTTTGTGAACAAAGGCAGTATACACAACAACAAAGACGTGATCTCAAAGAGAATACTGCAGAATAAACACATACTGCTCCATACTCATGAGCACACAGCAGCTGAGAGACGAGACTTCACACCTGCTCCTAATATCAAGCACACAGACTGCCGTCTGAATGAAGGAGGTGAATCAGGACAAGCTACTGCAAGTCAAAGATGTTATTAAGAATCTAACTTCAATACAAGGAAAGACAATCTTTTTTGGACTTGTTGCAGTTTGGCTTGTATTCTAGTTTAATAGCAGCTGTGCAAAGATACTGTATTTACTGGTCTCACTATCTGATACCGACTTGTGATTCAACATAAACCTAAAGAAAGTCGACATATTAAAGATAATACTCCAATAACATTAGAATCATAGTCTGAAAACTATAATCTAATACATCTGTTCAATAAAGCCTATTAGTTGTATGTATTGATTAAGGTGAAAAGCTTTTCTATACCTGTGGTGTAAATTCATTCTCTGTGTTGAACAGAGGCTATTTCTCACGTTCTTGTGAGTCAGACTGAGCCTAAAGATAAAACAAGTGTTTTATTTCTCTCTCCGTGAGCCCCCCCCCAAACCCCTTTACAGCACATTACAGAAATGTCACCATTTGCAGCACATAACTAAGGCTAATGGAGTTTTCTGCTCAGGTACTTCACTGGTAGTTCTCAAATGTCAAAAATCGGTTTTGTGAGATGTTGGTAGATTGTCCTTATAGGCTAATTACCCTTATTCATGAACCGTCTGGCCTTCATACAACAGCCACAGCAGCTGCATCTCTATGCATCACAAACTGTCCCCTTCGCTGCCTCTGATTGGATGGCTTCCTGCAGGACTTGACTCTATTAGCAATGGCAATGAGGCTCTATAATGGGAAGTGTCAAGAATAGATGTGTGGAAGATGGCTGGTGTTGGATCTCCTGAGGACTAGGCATAGCAGCTGAGAACATTGTGGCATGTGTTCAACAATCCCCGTGGTGTTAGCAGCTTCACTCTGGTGTTAAACATTTTATAAAGCCAGCTCTTTTACACTTGAGTGAGGATTACTGCAGTCTGGAGGGCTCTCCTATTAGATGGAGTGATGATATAAGGCCGCTAAAATAAATTCAATGGAATCCTATGTATAAATGCCCATTGCACTTTTCACTTAAATGATATTAATGGTTATAGTACTGCACAGGAAATATCCAGCTATATTTCTTTCAGCAAACATATGAATCTAGGTTATATGACCGGAGACCCAAAAATGAGGGTTTCTGGAAGCCAAAGCAACAATAACCTTGAAGAACTCTGATACCAAGGCACTTGCCATATACAGACAGCCCATATAGAATCTCACAACCTTGTGGCTCAGCCCAGTTGCTATACTTTTGCATTTAATCCCATCACTGACAATTGCTTTTTGCTGACCAACAAATACTGTCCTTGATGGAGTCAAAAATGTGACGATGAACACCCCAAAAAGTAAGGAATAAAACATTGCTGATTGCACTTATCTGAAAAATAATGGTGACAATTAGGACTAAATACTACCTAAAATAGTAGCTTTATATTCTAAGCATGGCCCCATCAATCTCCATCCACACAACACAGATACAGAAGCTTGCATTCACATAATCACAGACAATACCATCACACTGTTGTGAGAAAGAAGACATTGAACCTTACACTGTGTTGCATCTCATTCCAAACATTCCTCTGGTTTTCGCAGCATAAAGGCAGAGAAACAGACAAATTAGTTCACTGTAGGTGAAGCAACCAATGATAGACATGCATGGACAGAGAACACACACATGGCTGCTGTTGTATACGAGACATCAATAACGTGTGCGGTATGAATGGGGAGCATGCGGAAGTGTAATTAGTATTGAATAAAACCAATAACTCATTTGTTGTGGTGCAGATTCTAAGAGGCAGATGGTAAAAAAAAATGCAGCTTTTCAAAGTTCAAGTTTTTGTTCTAGCTAAATAACATATTATTAACCTGACAAAAAGCATTTAGACAGTGAATTGAGCTTGTTTTCATACTCCGTGGGGGAGAATGCCAAAGAGAAAATGAATACATTTAGTGAGAAAGTTAAGTAATATAATGATATACTTTCACTGGGCATTTAATTAGATACATTTTGTACCTAGTGGCCACCTGGAGCTTCATGTTACTGTGTTCCGCAGACCCTAATATAATCATAATCATAATCGTATGTAAACAAATGTGTAGTCGATGATCTTTTCTGAAAGACTCAGAATGGTCCATCTGCCACTAACCACTAGGTCTTCTTCATTCTGATGCTTATTTTAAACTTGTTATGAACATATGTGCATGACTAAATCCATTGGTTTGACATAACGTGACAGGCTGGCTCCCTATTTGAGCTCACAACAGGTAAATAAATACAATTGAGGTCTACCTAATAAATTGGCCCGCGAGTCTTCTTCTCATAAAAGTAGCAGATGTAAGTAGAATTGGAGATGGTTCACTTTGACGGGATGGAGGAGAACGAACAGAAGGACGCCTGGAAAGCTAATCCATGTTGAGTACTGTCTCGCGGCTCAATAGAACTGCCAGCTCTGTGTTAACCTTTAGCCCGTGGCAGCATTTTAGACCTTCAAGGTTGCCCGAAATGGAAATCCATATATCAACATCCAATCCGACAAACGTGTGCTTAATCTGATGGAAAATAAAGAGCCGCGTTACAGCGGACAATTGATATGGTCAGTCTTCCTCCATCCCTCTTTTCTGTTTGCAAAGTACTAACAGTGATGAGAAGGGCAGCGAACGCATCATGCCACACCTTCCGTTGCCCTCCCGGGGGTAAAGCTGTTGATTCGTTAACACAAACACAAATCGATAGAAAAGGGGGGAACCTGATTGCAGCACAAGTACAAAGAATTAATTTCCGGCTCCGGGGGCTTAACGGTGGCAAATCACCAGCTTTAATCAACAGTGTCAAGTCGGAAAGATAAATGATGTTTACGGCCAAAGACGCTGTGTCTGGCCAGAAAAAAACAGTAGTTGGCCTGGGGTTCAGGGATGTAGCATCAAGGGGTAGAGCCAGTGTAATTCTTTGGGGCCCAAGAGGTAAGGGGCCCATATTGTCATTTACCACTCCAATAGCTAACTATATATGGGAAGTCATTTAAAAGGTACATCTCCAGGTAAAAATAAATAATGGTTAATAACACTTTACAATAACTGCACACTGTTACATTATTAAATGCCATCAAGTTATAAAGGCTGTTAATAATGTTAATACCTCATGTAAATCAATTAAAAATGGTAAACATCTCATGAACCACGTTTATGAATATCTATAAACCGCTTATTTATTAAAAGATTTTTAATTACTAATTATATTTATTCATGCAGTGTAAAGTTATAAAGTATTATCAGAATATATATAGAACATACAATAAAGTGAAGCTTAATGCGTTGATATAAATTTAATAAAAGTTGCCAATTGCTTTATTTGTTGGGGCCTATTCTGACAAGCTGCACCGGGCCCCCTCATTACCCCCTTACGCCACTGTTCCTCACCAGTCTGTCGAGGCTAGTGCCAGCTGCAGTCGTAGGTCTCTCCTCCGGGCTGTAGGGCCTGAAGCGGGCGGTGAACACGTCCGAAGCACCACGTGCAGAGCGGCTCATTCCTGCGGGTTTGGGCTGGCCACAGCCTTGGAAAACCTGCAATTACACCAACACGGGCACCCAATAGTCAGTGTCTTAAATTACCCCTGGAAGCAAAGTAAAATAGGGAGAACATGTTTGCTTAAGGCCAATCGACATTCGCCCCGCATTACCGGTATGACAGTGCTTTACGTCAAGCCGAGGGAAATCTGTTGATAGATGATTCACTAGGCCGCGACCAAGGCTATTTCAAATGATAGAGTCTAGTTTTTCATGGGGTTTGGGGGAAAACACCACATATACTTAAGCCATAAACAAAACTGCATCTGTTACATGGGAAAACCAACAGGGCATTGGACTAAATAGGAACTGGCATCTAAATGTGTGTAGGCAGTCAAGTCTTCACAACCACCTACATTTTTTTTTGACATCCTGACTACAATTTTGTGGGCAAAACCGAGAATGCAGTAAAACACAGGAAACACATTAACTACTGTTAGTTGAACTAAGATTATCTGACCAAAGCGTAACATGTAATTCGAATACAAAACCTAAACTTGGACATAATTAGCATGTGTTGTCCGGTGCACACCTTACAGCGGTGCAAGCGTGACTTACTAGTTCCACTTCGGCACAGTTTGGTTCAGTGTGCTGCATTTATTCAACGTGGAATAAAGTTAATTGACATACCCTGTAGGAGACCTGGGCGCTGTTATCTTGCATATTCATGATGGCCTCTGAAATCTTAACATCAATAGGCTCCATGACAGATTCAATGTTGAAAGGTCCCTCTAGTCTCTGTGCGACCAGCAGCATAGCATCTGTCAAAACAGTGGTAAAGGTTAGTGAGGACATGGGGAGAGGAGAGGTGCACAAAACACTCAAAAGACAACTTGTGAATATAAATAAAATTGACTGTAACATTTAGACTGTGTTAATAAAATAAAAGGATTATATTAAATGAGCATTTTGACTAGACAATAGTTTAGGAGCGTGCTTTTATGTGCTCGGTGGTGTGAGAAAGTAACCTCAAAATGATACCGTAGAAGAGCAGTCCACTAGCTAAAGGCTGTCAGTTCGATTCCTGTTCCAACCAGTTTACACTGTTGTTGTGTGGTTGGGAAAGACCCGTCCTGTGTTAGTGTGACTAATGTGTTTGGTGGTGGTCAGAAATGGCCTTAGGCAGGGCTGCTAAGTAAATCAGTCTTAGGGCAACTGTGGCTAGACAGGTTGCTTATGCTTACCACCACTTTGTCACAATGATGGGAATGAATAATACACTCAAAGTGGTCCTTAGTGAATGAATGTGAGAGTGAATGATTGTCTGTCTGTGTATGTCTCTGTGTCTAACTGGCCATTGTCCAGGGTGTACCCCGCCTATAGTTACTGGGATAAAGCCGTAGAAGCTGATTAGTAAATTGCTTTGAGAACAGTTATATATAAATTATAATGATTATTTTTATAGTGGTACTCTTATTAATACCATTGAACATCTTATATCCCACAATGTACATAATATTATAAAAAAAAACTTTCTATATCTGTGCTTTAGTAAAAGTAAAATGCAACTTTAGCCTTGCTCTCTTAAATGATCTCAAGGTACCTGTCCTATTGGATTTACTGTTTTTCTTTTTTTTCTCCGTTAGTGGCTGCGAGCTACAGACTGAAGAAATGTGCCCCCTGTGTAAACAAAGGTAGTAAACGGTGAAAAAGAGACAAAAGAAGGGAGTTTCATCAACACAGCATTGTGCAGAGGAGCCATGTGAGTAGAATATATGGGATTCATATTTTCCATTCAATTCCAGTTTTTTGCATAGTTAAAAAAATCAACTGTGGCTAGACGGTTAGTGATTAGATTGTACACACAACTAGAAAGCACTAGGAGAGAGCAGACCTCCGCCAAGGTAGCTAATTTCACTCTAACAGTTCCTTCTGTGGGTCACCCCTCTAGAACAAAATGACCATATAGTGACTTCTTTTTCATCGCCACAGAAACAACAGTATAACAATGTCATCTGGCAAGAAGCTGAAAAGGTAGGAAAACTTGGAATTAGCTGTTGGAGTACTGCAACTTTGGCTGCAATAGGGTTAAATGTCCACAAGATGGTGCCAGAGATTCGTTAATGAAACTTGTCAAGCTCAGACGTCTGTCCCATTCTCGTGAATAAAAAATTATTTGAAAAAATCCTGGATCCAGAGCTCTACCTCGTGTCGTTCCTGACCTTGCTTGAAAATTTCATCCAAATCCGTAGTTTTTGAGTCACTCACAGGTCGGACAGACAGACACTACCGAAAACATCACCTCCAAAACATAATGTATCCGCTATAAAGCAAACTATTGAATGGTCCTAAAGTGAGTGTGTTTTTACCCCCTAATTCTATAAACCATTAAAGGAAAAGAAAAAGAAAGACCATATCCACAGTCAGGAAGAGCTGGTGTTGTGAATAGAATAATGGCTTGTGGAAGTAGGGGAGTAAGCTGTCAATCATACTAGTCAAAGAAATTCTATATTAAAACATTCACATTCATAGGTAAAAAAAATATTGTAATGGCTTAGCAAAATAGTTATTGATCTTTTAAGTGTGAGCCCTGTGCTTAAGTGACCATTGTTAGCACTATACAACACCCCAAGCACAGAGTAGCTGGCATTGACTTCAGCCATCCTCAAGGTCCATCAGGAGATAAGAAATAACAAATGGCATTCAGTAGAACTGTCAGGAAAATCCTCTTTTCATTTTGCTCCTTCCCAGTCACATATTCTTTACAACAGAATATTTAAGTACGCAATTCTCAAAACAACTGCCTTTTGGAGGAAGCCATGGCAACACAGGGAGTACATGCAGGCTCTACACAGACAGAGCATATGTGAATTGTCCGGCCCCAAGTATCTGACCCGTTCCACAGAGATTCTACTGACAATATTAAAATGATCATCATCTAAAAAGACTATAAAAGAACAATCCCTTGGCTCCAATCTGATCTTTCCCAAAAGGTCATGTATCTGAAGCCTCGTCTGATTTCCTGTTCCGTCATGATCCCACCATCTCGCCATCTCTCCCGCCACACTCTTATGAACAATAAATCCATCTCGGGGTAAATTCAATTTTTATGTAGATCAGCTCAATCAAGTCAAGCAAATTAAGTTATGCTGCATGCAACAAATAGTGCTGATGACTCACTGATTTAATAGAATTTTTGAAAAGCCAAGCAGTTTATTTACATTCGCTGCAGGCTATCAGCACTATAAGGTCAACAGCTCATTAAGATCGCAGCATGGACACAAACTTCGAGGCCTCGCGTAAAAAAAAGATATAAATGCCTTTGAAATGAATACATTGGTAATTGCATAGTAAAGACGTAATCATGATCCTTCAGAGAAAGAACTCTATGGATATTGAATAAAGTACATTTCAAGTGTTCTTCACATCTGAGGCTTTGTAAATGAATGATAACATTCAGTGCTATGCCTCACTAAGCTGGACTGGACCAAACCATTACGTTACATTATAAAAGAGAGGACCTAGACTCCACTTAGACCTCCCAGGACAGGACCTCACCCATGGCTTGTAATAGCAACTCTGCAATTACGCCCCATTACTAAATAAGGTCAGGCTGTCATTTGGCCACTCCAGATACAATTATACATCACTTACCAGGGTATTTCATCTTGATAAAAATGGAAATGTGGTAAATGTGGGGGAATATAAAACACTTTGGTTGAGAATCTAGCATTGTCAAAATTAATCACCCAATTATCAGCAATAACAAAACTATTAGTTGTGGTGCTCACTGTTACATGTTTATATATTAGTCCTACTTTTTACAAATCTAGTTTGGCATTACCTCGGACGCACACATCTACGGCCCTATTAAAAGCCCTGTTATGTCTATCTAACTCTCTCTATTCAATGCGTTTATTACACGTGGACAAATGGACCAAAAGCATGAATACAAAGTGGTTGATCAATGACCAAACAAAAGTCTGAAAAGCAATGGTACAATAGCAGATCATGGCCAATCAATAGCATCTGTATGCATTTCATTACTTATAGTTTGGAGTTAGATATTTTGTTGTTTGCAACCTTTCAGGAGCAGTGGGCAGCACTTGGGGACCCTTCTCCAGAGAGGAAACTGGTTGAAATAAGATGTAGTTGATCTCATTGTGTATATTTCTAAACTTTGCAAATGTTTGTGACCTTTAAGACAGCTATCACAGCAATAATAGTCGGCTTAAGGGTTCTTGTCTGTGGAAGTCTGTGGAATAGACAATGTTTGTATGTTGCTATATGAATCTTAATATCAACACATATGGGACAAGCTAGTGCATATTTTCTCTCATCCCATTTTCTGCTTGATAGTCTTTGCTTAATGCCACAGGACAGTTTTGTTGATATTTTTCCCCCGCTTCGATTACTGAACACACACTTAAAAATAAAAAAGACCAGTGGCTGAAACTATGAATAAAAAACCCACACAACTTAGAATACGTAATGCAAAAAAGGTCATCTAGAAGTAAATAAAAGGATAGAGGAGCAAACACTGTACAGAGAAACACAAATGAGGCTTTTTGGTTGTGTAGCAGACCTGTCCGGATCGCTAATGGCAAAAAGCTACATTTCCTTTCCAATTATGTCAAAGTCTGGCCCCTTTGAAGAACCCCTCTGTTTGTTTACACTGCGGATAGTGGGCTGCTTGTGATGCTCGCTGGGATTTCAATACACAAACACTACACAAAGCCCCCTGCCAAATGCATTTTATTTTTTTTTACATTTTGCACTTCAATCGCCACAGTCGGTAACAATATGTATACGCCACCTGCTCCGACGCTCATAATCAAACAATAAATAGATATTTTTTGCTGTCACTTGCCTATTAGTGATCACCTGTCAGAACAATGGAGCTTCTTTGTTTTCTGAAGCCATTTCAATTCAGGAGTGTCACTCAAAGACATTGTGATGTAAATATATGTTGCCTCAGGTATGTGTATGCACACACCTCCAAATAAGAAACACACACATGATTTAAAGTCTAACTGTCAAGAGCAACAAACTGCAAATTTAGGTCAGGGAAACCACATGGGAGAAGTTCATATTTCATAATAAGACCGCCGCAAGCATTCGAGATGATGGCAATCTTTCTCAACAGCTATCCTTATCATATGTGCATACACAAAGCTGGCAACTTAAGATAGTGATAGTGCTGGGTAATATAGATTTTAATACCATTTGTCTTTATGTGTTTTAATTTTCTATTTTTTTTAATACGTTTACTAGTTTTTTTTGCAATTTACAAAATATTTAATTTAATTTAATTTAATTTAATTTAATTTAATTTAATTTAATTTAATTTAATTTAATTTAATTTAATTTAATTTAATTTAATTTAATTTAATTTAATTTAATATTTCTTATTT
>JAVQKC010205550.1:0-10618 GCA_036025475.1 Philypnodon macrostomus | reverse complement strand
TATATATATATATATTTACCTTAAGACAGGATTGATCCGATAACTGATCAAAACAGAGCAGGACTATACAGTGACATGCAACTGTTACAAAGAAGAACTCAGGTACAAAACATACTTTTCATCTGATAAATAATTTTCTTTTCTATCTTTTGATTGAAAATCAACAAAAACTTTACCATAAATGTACATGAGAGTTAAATTATTTTTTCTTTATAATGCAAACCAAAGTTTTACCTGATACCAACTATTTGCATTGACAACAATCAATTTCAATAAATACATAAAAGCTTTTTCAATGAGACAAAATGGTCTTTATAGAACATGTTTAGTTAACATTTGGTCAATAACTGCTGGTTTATGGCACACTGAAGTCTTCTCCAGTTTAGAGTGGTTAAATAAGTGCTATTGGTGGCCCCAGTCTGGGGCGCTGCTAAAGCAGAAGAGGCTGAGTACAGCTTACACATTTGATATGTACACCTTACAGTGACCAATGTGTATCTTACAGCACCAGGCACACACTATTGTGTTCTATCAGAGGTGTAGTGGCAGGTTTGCCTCACCTGTCAGTACTTTCAGAGGGGCCTGTGCTCAGTCATTAAATGTATTAGTTTATATTTTTCTCCAGCCTACTTCTTCTGCTCTAACATCCTTCCAATAGAGCTAGTACCTGTAATAACAAATGGGTAAAAAAAAAAAAAAATCTGTGACATATTATACTGCTCACAATTCACTATCAATAAACAATAAACATAACTTCTAAAGAGTTTTAAGGGTACATAGTCCAAATAATGTCTGTAAATATGGAAGCACTTCAAATAATATTCAGCACAGCTTAACAATTCATTTGGAAATGAGATTATTTATTAATATTTTTTTTTTTACAAAACGTGTTGTAGGCAGTATGCTAGCCTTAGTTCTAGAGGTACTGAATATGCTAATGTCAGAGCTGAGTGCGAGTAGACAATGGGATAAAACTTGATAGTGCAACATTTTTGGCATATATATATAATGTGTGGCTGGGTATTTAATCTACTTATACAGTGTGCCTTTGGAGGTAATGACCTCTGCAAAATATAGAAGGCCTGAATAAAAAAATTATGACACAATGCACCATAGCATTCACATTTGGCAGTGTCTAAAGTCAGAAATATATTTAGTTAAAAATATTTTTGGCACAGTTTATGTATAAAAAGCAAGAACCACTGCTACTTGTGTAGTTGACCCTAAGGATTTGACATCCAGATGTAGAGTCCATGACATTATAAAGACAGGTTTGGGTTCACCATAGACACGGTAAACTCAGCTCAGTGCAACTCACAGCATAGGCCTATTGGACTTTGTCGCTACAGAAGGATTGCTAAGCACACTTACGGTTCAAACAGTATTTTGTCGTCTGTACATGAAAGAGACAATACAAAACATATCCCACAGCTCAAAGCTGCCCACTCTGTAAAATAAACTTTTTTTATTTTTTAGTATATGGTGACTGATATAGCACCCTCTTCTTACACAAAATGTATAAAGTTAGGAATTCAATGTAAGGGGTATAGCTATAATACAGATAAACCTAACCTGCTACAAACTCTGCTCGTGTCTTAGACAGACATGAGGATTGTCCTGACTGGGGCACTAACAACACTGAGACCATCCCAGATTTAGTTCAGCTTTCCTGTTTAAATCCTGCGGAACTTACTAATACATGTAATACATGTACACAGAATCATAGGACTCCCACTTTGTTTCACCCAACTTTACCTCGAACCAATAGACTTAATAAAGCCAAACAATGGCTGGCCCAGGTCTTCTAATTTGTGACACCATGGTATAGTGAGTGTCATATTTAGATTTTGGGGCTGAAGGGTATTTTTTTTTATTACCACAAAGTAAACTACCATGTAGACACAAAATGTTACTAAAAGTGGAAGTGCGTCATTTGACTTTTTTTTTCTTTTTGAATGCTTTAAAAGCATTTATTATTTAATAAACCTCAGGGCACCCTGAGTGTTGCTATAGTTTATTCTTTGAAAGCAGGTGCTATGGAGGTCCCCTTATAGAAAATATTGCGGGTGTTATCCGGACTGTTGGCCCTCTCTGGGTTTAAAATTATGTTGTTGGCCTTTCTCCTGAGGGTGGACTCTCGGCTGGAGGTGACCGAGTGTGTTTCTGATGCGCTCTCCGCCCCTCCAGCGCCCACTGAGCTCCCATCGCCTGGAGTGACCCGTATGGTGGAGAGACCCTGTGCCCTCTGCTCAGCCTGTCCCGTGGTGCTCTGGGTGTGAATGGTCACTATGGGAAGGGTGCAGACCGTGGCAGTGGTGGTGACCACATGATTAGCCCTCTTCCTGTCAATAGAGCCTTCCCGGACAGATTCGGAGCTTTCCGAGTCCCGGTTTAGATCATTGAGCTCAAAGGACTGCCTTAGATTTCCAGACCCTCCTCCTGGTTCGAGGACTGTTCCTCCTCTTGTTCCTGTGCCATGATCAAGAGAACGCCACCTCCATGACCCACTCCCGTCCGTTGAAGGAGGCTGGATCACAGGTTTGCTGTTTTCCGGGTGAGCCTCCACTCGAACAATGGCCCCAGTACTTCCTGAAATGCTGTTGTTATCTTGATCGGTGAGTGCTCTATAACGTGGTGGGCCTTGACAACTGGGGGTGGTTATACCTATACTGCTCTCATCTAAGCTTTTAGAGTGGGTCTGGAGAAGGCCTTGCTGTTTGGACATGGCAATAACCTGCATTATTCTTGGCTGGGCCTCAGTAGCCCTGCAAGTCTTCTCTGCCGCCTTTTGCCAATTAGACTGCAATGCGCTACTGGCCATGCTATCATTGGGTGCTCCTGCTACTCCTGGAATAGTCCCTTGTGATGCGTTGAAATTTTCATGAGCTTCTTCTGGAATGTGAACTAGTTGAGAAGACCCAGGCCTGGACTGCATTGCTATCCTAGCACCTCCAGTGATTCCACTACAGTTACTTGGCAAGGTCGTGCTAGCACCTGCAACTAGCTTAGACATGTACGAATGACAGTCAAATCCCCCATTTAGGCCCATAGTTGCGGGTTCCAAGCTGGGATGGAGGTGGTCCATGCTGCCGTGGTGTGGGGGATGCTGGGAGGACTGTCCTGAGGAGGAATCTAAAGAAGAAGAGAAAGAATCAGGAACCTGAAGGGAACATTTGTGATTTTTGTTTTTCCACTGAGACAGCAGCTGTTTGGAGCGACTGGAGTCCATAGAAGCGTGGTGGAGGGTGGCGGCGTGGCGTCGAGCGGCCTCCTCATAAGCGGCGATGGCCTGCGGGGTGTGCACACGGGGCAGGGTGTGGCTAAAGGACATGTAGGCCTCTTTGCTTTGAGGGCTGTGGGGCGAGAGAGCATCCACTTCACTGTGCTGTTTCAGTGCCACCTCTGGTCTCTGCTGCGTGATACCACGGTGGAGCAGACCATCAGCGAGAGACGCAGGGAGCAACGCCTCCCCTGACATTGCCTTCATCTGCATGTGGTGCAACACGGCCTCCTGGCTGATGTGAGGAAGGGAGCAGGCCGGCCGCTGGGACAGTAACACAGTGCTGCTGCTGATGTCCTCATTGGGCTGAAAGTTACCAACCGCAAACAAGCCCTGCCATCACAGAGAGCACAAAGAACAACAGATCATGTCTGGACAAAATGTCAAAGTCATATTTTTATTCAATTATTTTGTGTGTATATAATTTAGGGAAAACGTATGAGGTGCCGTGTGGGACTTTTAAAGTCTCACACACCACTACTTGTGTGAGACTTTTAAAGTCTCACACACCACTACTTAAGTCTCACACACGACTTGTAAAGTGGTAAACACAGACAGACCCTCTGCACACATGCATGCACATACACAAATTCACGCACACAAAAGAGAAATTAGAGGACTCGCATGTGAAAAAAGTGTATGAATACAGTTGCAGAGCTCACTGCTCTGACTGTTACTGTTAAAATACATGTTACATGTTGGCTTAGTGGTATACAAATTAGGTTTTACAAAATTGTGCTGCCAAAAACTCTCACTATTGCTCCTTTTTTACAGTATGATACATCAATGTATCAATATAAAATACAATATTTTACCTTTATATTATGTGTGTTAATTCACCAGATCTGATACTTTGCTATCTGTACTGTTTTACAAAGTTTCTTGTTCAAATGCAACAATGCTATATTTTTTTTACAAAACCAAAGCAAATACTGATGCCATGGTCAAAGCATATGTAGTAGTGGTTAATATTATTTGCCTCAGAAACGAGGCAGCTAAACAATTTAGAAGAATTATTACTCCCATCTCAACATGTCAGTGCAGTGAGATGTGTTGAGATTATATGAGATGATAGAAATTATGGGGTAGACATTGATCAAGATGCAGTTTGAAGATGTACCAGGTAGACTGCAATGGCCCCTCCCAGCAGGAAGCCCAGGTAGACGTCCACTGCATGGTTCTTGTACTGGATGATCCTGGTCAGACCACAGATGATGGCACAGATGATGAAGGAGAAGACCAACAGAGGCTTGAGCAGCTTTGAAGAGTCGGTCAGTGTGCTGTTGAAGTACATCTGTGCACACACAATCATTTTTATTCCCATTTAACATATAAAAGATTTATCGTTACTATATCCAACTTTTATATTTAAATAATTAAGTAATTTTACCGAAACATAGACAGCAGCAAATGACGCTATAGTGGCATGCTGTGAGGGGAAGGACTTCCTGTAATAGAGAAATAAAAAAAGAATTACAAAAAACCTGAACTTTCAGAAAACTGTCAAACTAAAACCATTGCTTTTTGTGTTCTTGCTAATAAGCACATTCATCACAGACTCCACTGAAAGATGGTGTGTAACACGGCCCGAAAACCAAATTCAATATCCTAGGACATAGTTACCATGGCCTTACCATATTTGTTTTGCTATTTGGCAAGACTCTTCTAACTCTTCTGAGATTTTTAACCATGTTATAATGTTGTGTTTTGTTTCATTCGCACATGTTTAACATATCTTATGTTGATTATAGTCCTCTCCAAGAGCAAACAGAAACAGAAAACAGATTCAACTATTAGTGATGTTACAAATACTGTCAAACTACTCCTCACTATGAAATGCTCCTGTCAACAGAAACACCCAGAGAAGCCACCTTACCACCATTTAACAAAAGTTTTATGAATATAAAAAAGATTGGAGAAAATGTGTGTTCGGCTGTGAAGGTGTCAAGGTTTTACTTATATCCCACAAGAAGAAAAAAGTGGTTGAAGGGTATTTTTGGAAACCCCAAAAACCAGCACAAATGGTTTGATCCTGTATTAATGATATGGGTGAGTGTGGGAGCTCCACTAAATAGCTTTTATTAAATAACTATTGTGTGTTTGATGTTGCAAAACGTAAAATGGTAACCTAAATGAATCCAAAATAAACTGTAAAATGTGCAAAAAAAGCATAGGACCTTTAATAAGAATGACTACATTTGGCTAGTGCTAATGTCAACCACTGTTCTCCCTACTGCACTAGGGTCATCTGAAACAGTGTGTGGATGGGCTCCGGCTCTGCTGCAGCAGAGAGCTCTGATGACCTAGTTCTACAGCTCTCCCAGCCCCCACATCCCTCCTCCATCTGCAGTCGCACAACTGCATAACATAAATTATGGAAGGGATTTATTTCAATACTATAATTAACCACTGTGTAAAACATGTTGATGAATATGAAGGTTCAAGTTTCGTCACAGATGTACATTCAGGAAGACTTGCAGACCTCCACAAAGCCGTCTCGCCACAATCTTTTAGGTGAGGAATAAATGGCCCATTGACCTTATAAGAAGAATCTAATAAAGGGACATTCCATGGGTTTAGTAACCTTTTAAGCTTGCGACATAAGTGTGTGTGTCAGCCCATGATGAACATAACTTGTGGTTATGTGGTTTTCCAGATATGGCCTGACAGAGAATAAAAATGTACAAAATAATGTCCAAATAAAAAATATATAAATAGAATATATATAATATATATATAATTTTGAATGCCATCTTGATTGGTTTGAAGAAAATGGTGAGGCAACGCATGATGCAAGCATCACTGCAGATCAACCAATCAGGCTGTCCGGGGGACGTCTCTGCAATTGGGAGGGTCACCAGGCTGAGTCGCTCTGTATAGATATAGAGAGTACTTGTGATCCGGATCACTCCCAAAATCGAATCAATTGTTCCTCATGTCATTCCCTGAAAATCTAAATCATCCAAATCCATTCAGTAGTTTTTGCGTAAAGTTGCTAACAGACAAACGGACGAGACAAACGCTAACTATATTACCTCCTTGGCGGAAGTAACAAACAAATGAAAAATAGCAATAATGACAGGTCATAAGCGTGCAGAGCAGTCTAAATAATGTGTTGGTGTAGGGCATGCTTTGTCTAGTAACTGCAGTACACTAAATGTTAACTTCTCACAGTACTGCAGCATAAAAACATCATTATGAATTTGTGATGGACTAAAACACTGAATCCAGACCAACCTACACAATGCTTACGCCAAAAGCAGATGCTATTTTTAGCTGAGCACAGCTCAACACTGATTGTGCTCGCACTACTGTCTGCTAGGCTGCTATTGACATCAGTGAAGTCCCCAAAACACAAAACAAAGGCATGATGCGAAGAAAACTGCTTAAACAGTTTAAAACTAATGCTAACAGAGTGCATATATTGTATCATTAGTTAGAAAATCATCTATATGTTCATGACAGTGGCTATACACTAACCTATAAACTAACAGTCACATGGCACTATTAAAGTTTCACTACCCGATTTTGTGTGAGAAAAAACATCAAAAACATAAAAAGATTTAAAGTCTGAATGATGCACTCCCCTTTCCCCTTCCTCTTCCCTTCCCTTTGTCATGGTCTCACACAAACCGGAAAGTATCAGAATAACGAGCAGCGGTCTGAAGTTTTTGTTTCTTTGAACAAAAAAATAATAATAGCTGTGAATAAGCTGTAGATTTTAACATCAGCTCCCTCACATTAATATATCCGTGTGAACGTGATAACTGAAAAATGAATTGCTGGATCAGTTTCAACTTTTGCACACAGGTGCAAATCATGAAGACGTCGAGCTGTATTTATTTTGGTACTTCTACGATGAATATTAATTAAGTAATTAATTACTTACTGCCTAAAACTGTGAACACAATAACTCAAAAGTCTTTGCGGGATCTTTTTCAACTTTTGCACACAGGTACATATCATGAAGATGCTGAACTGGATTAAATATTTTTAAATAATGCCGTGACACACTTGTATTGAGCCAATCCCCCAACTATTTTGGCTGCTGTTTAAGGATATATGTCTTGCATCCAACACATAACATCATTTTTTTTCCAAAATCTTGTTATCATGGTACCTAGGCCTTGTTTACAAAAATATATACCCTATTTTAGAGTTAAACATTTAAATTAAACTTTACAATATTTTGACTGTACATGTTGTTGAATATTTAACATAATGCATACTGGAATAGGTCTATTTTTAGTCATCATGTTGTTATTGAATATTTTGTAATTTTGTAAGGACAGCAAATTATAACATCCTTTTGATCTCTGGGGTACTACATAAGGACTTTTTTAAATTAATGTCAGTAATTTTTGTAATAGACATTTAGTTTGGCCTCCAAATTTTGGATTCATTGTATTCTTACCTCATTTACAATATTATATACCCTATTTTTGAGTAAAAAACTATTTAAAACTATTAAATATTTTGACTATTTGGTCTATTACAGACTGGTATACGACACATTTTTGTGAAACTACTGTTTTTTTAAATATTTTGTAATTCTGTAATGGAAGCAAATTATAATCACATCTCATAACATATGGGGTGAAATACAGGACATTACTGAAGAGAAAAGAGAAAACAGAGCTCCTTGAAGGAGCTTGGGCTTAGATGTAAAATGTATTGATAAATTGAAGTAATTTGATGAACCCAGCTCATAAAAACATTTCATAAAATATTTGGCCCTGTACATCCTTCAAAAAGTCTGCAAACTTATAGCCCCCTATAGACTGAAAGAAGAATGTAGTTTTAGGGAACTTTACAAAATTTGGCAAAAAATATCCTTCACAAATATATAAAACAAAACTCTTCCCATGTTTGTCATGGTTTGGGGGCGGGGCCTATTAATTGGTCTCTTTGCACAAGGACTGGTGGAATTGGTGGAAATCGAATGACCTAATGTTCAGTTAGGCAACCTGTCTCTGTTACTTCCAGCAAACTGATAGTCAGCACACAAATAAGCAATGTTGGCAGAATAGAGTCAGCTAATACAAGGTGTGTGTGTGTGTGTGTGTGTGTGTGTATGTGTTGAATTCAGTTGTGTCCAAATAACTATTGTCTCCATAAAATCTCATTTAGTCATGCCATGGCGGGTGCTTATTGGCAGCGATATGGCTGTTGAATATTGTGGCTGCGCGGAAAGGAAGGTAATACGAGATCGGATACAAACAGATGGTGTCAAAGTCAAGGTTTGTATTAATCTAACAAAATCACAAGGGAGAACAAGCCTGTTTTGAAGACAGACGGCCATATTAACCTGTTGAGTGAGTGCATTTCCCGAAACGTGACAAACAATAGCCACCTTATCTCAGGATTTCAATGAAGACCAAATGACCAGAGGCTTGCATGGAGGAGACTGCGCCAGAGTGTGACAAATGCAGGGAGGCAATCAGTGACAGCGAGTGAATACTAATTGATCTGGATGCGATGTGATACTGAGGGCTCGGGCGTCTAAAAAGAGCTGGCAAACCTGGCTTCAACTCCAACCAGTAACAAGAGACCATGAAACAGATTGAGCTGATTATGCCGCTGATTATGTTAGCAGGGGAGAGGACAAGCAGCACTGATGGCAAAGGAGGGAAGGGGCCATTCTTCCCTAATGGACAACTGGTTTGTTCTTGGGCCCAGGCTAGTGAATCGAAAAATGAATGCACATGAGGCTGCCTATTGAAATGATTCACAATTTTTTTTAATGAGTAGGAGGTGATGTAACTGATACAAACTTGGTAATTTGGCTGAAAAATATGAAATCCAGAAAAGATTAGCATTCCTTGTGTGTGTTCCTATATTTTTGTAAGGCTTCCCTTATACAACTGTGGGTTTTGTCTGGCTGACCATTCTGTTTAGGTGAATTGGTTAATTGGTTATGTCTAAATTGCCTCAAGTGAATCAATATGAGTAGCTGTTTCTCAGTTTAATTGCCAGTGCTATGTCCTACTGGCAACCATTACATTCACCACCACATGCCCAAAGTAGCAGGAATTTAATACTAAATAAAATATATTAAGTGTTTTTCTTTGATTGTGTTGCTCTTGCTCTCTTAGTTTTTGGCATGGGTATTTCAGGGATGCTTGAAGGGAGATGGCCATGGGAGGTTGCTTTACATTGATTGATAGTTGAACCAGCTTGTGCACCTGTCAATCCAAGCAATTTTAGTTTGGACCATTGTAGCAGAAGGCACACAAGCCAAGTTCGTTCCCCTTTATTGCCTATAATGGACAATGGGTCAGGGCGCAAGACGCAAGATCCACTGTGATTATGCGCACTATAGGCTGTGTTGTGAACATTAGTGAGTAGGTTCTTGGTCAATGTAGGTGTGTGTCTGGGTTAATGGGCTTTGTTGTTTGAGCTGTCGGTGGCTCGACATTGGATCTTCCTCCACGTGTGTGTATGGACATGGGAGGCGGCGTGCCCGGTATGTTTAAACCATTGTCCACAATGAGGCTGCTTGCGCACTCACAGTTAAACTATCTTTTACATTTAGGGCCCGGGACTGAGATGAGCCCGAGTCTCTCTTTTTAGAACCCCTTTCTTTGTTGTTGTGTTGCCCACCTGGTATCTCTGGGACATCTGGGACACCCAACTGTTATATTTGTACCTGTCATGTTGTGCTCAAAGAAAGATGTATCTTAAAAGGTTTTATACTATTTATAAATTAATGAATTGTAACATGCTCTATTCTGTCTCTTGTCATCCAGTCAAACAAACCTGCGGCCTAGTGTGGGGTGTCATGTCTCTAATGTTCAGGTTCTTGGCCCTTAAAACCAAGTGGCGTAGTTGACCATAATTGTATTTATTTATTGCATTTAGGGCCTTATGTTGCACTCCCCTGGCCACAGGGTGGTTTAGGTTTATATCCATGCTTTATTGTTCAGTCCTTTGTGCTTTGTGGTAATGTTGTGAAGGGACTTTGTTTATGGGTTGATTAGCCCATGTTCAAGCTTGAATGACAATTTTAACGAATACTTTAACTGACTCTTTTCCTCATAGCTCTTGTGACACAGTGTGTACACAGATGGTTGATCTGACTTCCCCGTGTTGCTGATGTTCCACAGTCAACATTGTAGTTGTTGTTCCAGGACCATCTTTTTTATGAACCTTCACCCTAACCTTGCACCCTGACCCTAACCTTCTGGCTCTAACTTTAACCAGTTGATATTCTGGCCCTAACTTTAACCTTACACAGGGACCAATATAACACCCTAACCATGGCCCTTAACCAGTTGATATTCTGGCCCTAACTTTAACCTTACACAGGGACCAATATAACACCCTAACCATGGCCCT
>JAVQKC010205533.1:0-11748 GCA_036025475.1 Philypnodon macrostomus | reverse complement strand
TCTGAACCAGGACTAATCAAGGGCCTTAACCAGGACTAATCAAGGTCTGAACCAGGGCTAAACAATGTCTGAACCAGGACTAATCAAGGTCTAAACCAGGGCTAAACAATGTCTGAACCAGGACTAATCAAGGGCCTTAACCAGGACTAATCAAGGTCTGAACCAGGGCTAAACAATGTCTGAACCAGGACTAATCAAGGTCTTAACCAGGACTAATCAAGGTCTGAACCAGGACTAATCAAGGTCTGAACCAGGACTAAACAAGGTCTGAACCAGGACTAAACAAGGTCTGAACCAGGACTAAACCAGGTCTGAACCAGGACTAAACCAGGTCTGAACCAGGATTAACCAAGGTCTGAACCAGAATGTAATTGGAAGACTGCCCTAAATGTCATGATAGAAATGTAAATACAATTGATTTACGATCATAATGAATGAACCTCTGTGGGCATGTTTGTACCCGACACTCATAAAATACATTGATAAAAGAACAACATAAAGCCACACATTCGGAACATACTGTACAAATGATGTTTCACTAATAATGTATCAAAAAAACTTCATGAACATAGAGAAGAAACTAATAATCATCAATGACTGTGGATAACTGTGCTGGCATGTTTCAAAATGTGGGACAGAGACTCATTGTGGGGCACTGGAATTGAGCTGAAAAAGCTGTGCAGGCCAACGCAACGTGAGACATCTGATCAACCAACCTCCACTATCATACGTTTTGCAAAACTGTACATGTGGCCTCATTGCTTCAACTTTGACCATCTTCAGTCAACAGTGTCTACATATTTGGACTTGACAATGCCCTATAGTCCTATTCTTCTTCGGTCCAGTTTTATTTAAACTTTGTGCAGAGTGATACAGTGCAGTTAAATGTGGTGTAAATACATTCTCTCTCGAGGCGTGGGTCTGAACAGCAGCACTTACTGTTGCCTCAGTCACACATTACTCAACTCACTTTAAACAATCCCTGCTCGCTCCAGTCTCTGTTTATCAACCAGTCTTCACTTTGCCTTAACTGCTTCTAACATCTTTACTTTCTTCCATTATTTTAAAGTTGCAATACTCAAGACAAAAGTATGGTTACTTTCCACCTATGTACATTTTTTTTGTGCCTTGATTTGTGTTTGGCAATTGTTTGTTTTTTTTAAAAAAAAAAAAAAGAAAGAATTTTATTTTGTAAAATATTTTTTGTCAAATTTCTTCAGTACTCAAGTAGTTTTTAATACTTTTTACTCTTACTCAATGCCCTTCCTGTATGTCCACTTTCCATTTTCAAAGTAAACCCTAACCAACCCTAACCAGTTATAATTGATTAAAACCTTTACACACAAAGCAGGAGCCCCAGTAGTAGTTGTGTGGATGCAGAGAATGAGAACATAAAGTTAGTTGATGTAAATATTTGAACATGGGTCCTCGGTATCCAAATGGTTTTATTGCCATATGAGTGAACAGGTTGATATCATCAGGGAATTGCTGCAGTACTTGGTGCTAACATAAAAATATATATAAGTTTAGACAATAAATACAAAATAAAATAAGATAAAACTCTACACTTAACACAAAATTACAAAATATACAGAATGATCTAAACTGAGTTAACGTGAGACTTTACTTGTATAGATCCAAAAAGTAGACCAAGACTAAACCATCGCTCAGTCTAAATTCTACGTTTGGTCCATAAATCTTTAAACTCCGCAGAGACAGTGAACGCCTCACTTCACTCTGGACTCTGGAGGAGATTAGTTTGAGGAGATTATAAATATTTTGGTGAGAAAATTGCCACATTAAGGTATTTCATCAACATCTGACCTGAACTAGTCCTTCAGTCCTAGTTTGGTCCACATTGTTTTCTGAGGTGGTACTTAAGAGAGCCACTGACATATTCTTTGAAGTAAACCATCAGTTTCAAATCAAGCTGCCTCAAAGTACAGCAGCCTCAAAGGGTCAAAACTCAATTGTAAACTGTCCCACCAAACAGATTAGTTTTATTGCGTGGGCATTGGCCTTTCACACACTTACAGCTAATTTCTCAAATGTTGTTGTTTTATACTTGTGTCTGAGTCTATGTGGGCAAGTCCATGCAAGAGTCTAACAATACATTGAATATAATACTTCCTACAACATAATAGCATACTATTTTAGACAAATGACAGCAATGAATGAAATACTAATTATGACTTCATCTCACATTGAGTCAAATGTTGGGTTTGGTCCAGTGGTGATATATGCGCAGGTTTGTCAGTCAAAAGTCACAGCATAATCATTAGTACATTTGAGGGTAGTGCACTTTAGCCCGAGGGGAACTACCATGGAAATCTAAATGGATGAGGGATGCACTGATAGACTGGTATCAAACCATATACACATGATACATCTACAGGCCAGTAAGAATTTCAAAAGCCAGTTTTTTTTAAATATTTATCAAAACAAAATACTGAGGCAACTAACTTATGAGGTCTCCTTATTTACAGCTAGTTTCATCATAAAAAGAAAAGGAAGCATATAGACCAATGACCTACCAAATATTTTTATCAGAATGGGTATTGGTTAACTGTCAACCAGTTGTATAAATGGTCAGGTGGGTTTTGATTCCTAGAAGTGATCAGACCCTATTTCACTAAGTAAGCACTGGCAACTTCAGTTCCAAGTGCATGTTAGATTCTCATATTGGGTTCAAGAACAGTTTCAAAAGCTGAAGCCAAATGTCTCACCCACACCTCACTGAACTGCTTTAACCCTTCACCTGCACCACTTCTACTAAAGCCAAGACAAGAGCAATATCACACGAACAAAACACTGAACCTTCACTTTTCTATGACCTTTACTAAGACCAGATCAAACTCCTCACTGAAGTCTTCATCAATACACTTATTGCGAGTTGGGTCAGGTTTACTGTTTGGTAAGTGTACACCATGCATTTCCTTTGTTGCATTTTGGATCTTCTTTATAAATTTAGCATCAATTATGAAAATGCCCAAAATTTCACAGTTCAATTGTCAATCAGTATTGCTTTGTACAAGTGCTAATAACTACCTTCTTCCTGTAGTTGTAAGATTTAATTAAATTTAATTGATGTTTATGGCCCGTAGCCCTAGACGCAGACAGACTTCAGACGGCTCTAAACCACTGTGCAATGGCTTCAGGAAACTCTTAAAAATGTCCTCTTCATGTGGCTTTTACTATTGTGTATGTGGAAAATCTATTAAGGAGATGCACTGTTTGTGACCAGTACTCACTCCTTTAACTTTTTACAAAATATTTAATTGACATTTAATTATGATTATTTCATATAGGGGTTCTAATTATTTTAATGAAATAATTGAGATCTTATTTACATCAGTTTAATTTCTGATTAATCCCAGTTTAGAGCTGGTTAAATTCTGGCTAAATCCAAATGAAATCATGGTCAAGTTTTGGTCTGATTTGATCCATTCTGATACATTTTTTGCTCAGTTTTGGTTTAGTGCATTTAACTTGTTTTATTGAGAAGTGGGACTTGGTGTGAAAAATGAAATGTATGATCCAAAAAAGGACACTCCCATTAGCTGTCAGAGAGAGAGAAATCATCCAAAAAATAAAAGCAGATTTTGTATAACATTGAGCGAGACGGAGAAGAGAAAAATGGGTGCTTTACAGGTGGGGAAAAAATAAAATTTTTTTACTAATTTGACTAGAAATAAAACTCAACGTCCCAGGTTTTAAATAGTAAAAAAAGATTTGTTCCACTATCTGTATTCCTTTTATATTTACTTGCACCTTTTCAACAATAAAAAACATCGTACTCCATATGTCTTCTGCTATTGTTCCAGCTAGACTCTGAATTTGGGAGTTGTAGACAGATGACTGGCTGGACAGAGTTCAACTATTGCAGGCATTTACCTCAAAGCCATCCCAAATGCACCCTGAAGGTACTTTTGGAGAAGAAAGACCTATCTTTAACAAAGATGTGACAAACTTACTGGTATAGCACAGAAAAGATGGTGGATCTATTGTACAAAAACACATTGCAACTAGGGGTGGGACAAAATATATCGATATATCAAGATTTCTTGGGAGTTATAATATTGGTGTTGCAGGTTGCAGTATCGATGGAGATTTTGTAATATATTGTATATTTCACAAAAATAAAATCTAAAATACACATAAATTAATTGGCATACAGTTTAAATACTGTATTAATTCCTTTAAAACTGTGATATTATGTGCACTATATTGCGTATCGCCGTATTGAGATATTAACGTATCGTGAGCCATGTGTCGCGTTTTGAATTGTGATGTACCCTGAGGTTCCAAGCCCTAATTGCAATCCGTTTGAAAAAAGCAAGTCGGACTTAATAAAGAGACCAACAGGAGCTTGTTTTTTGGACCCCTGACCTTTAACCTTCTACCTATGATCCCTGACCTCTGATGGAGTTGTTCACACTCGTCCATTTGTCAGCATTAGTCAGCAGCAGATGGTCAACCTAAAAAACGTCATCAGGAATGTCTAAACCTGTATCATGTCCAGTCAGAGACATTCACTTTTAAGTAGGTTAAAAATGGTCTCCTCCCATTCGAACACTGGTGCAAGTTTGTGATCTGGTTTCTCTTATTACTGATTCATAGTGGCTCAGGAATAGGACTGAAACAACTAATCAGATTAATCGTGATTAATCAATTATTGAAATAATAAAAGTTAGTAATCAAATCCTCGTAATACAGACTCCAAAACACGGCATTTCAGTAACTTTAATACATTTTACATTTAGGATGAAAAACCCCTATCTGTAAATGCTCCACTGCCGCCGGTGTCACACCTTCACCTGGTTCAAATTTTGTAAAAAAAATAAATAAATACAAATTGTTGATCTATTTATTTAAAAAAATTATCAACAGATTAATCCATTTATCATTGTTAGTTGCAGCCCGACTCAGGACCATGTAAGCAGTTGTTGTGCACTTTATGTATAATGATAAAATATCATAGTGCCAAGTCAATCTGGGACAAAACATTTTTTTTAATTTTTATAATCTCTCACTCTGTTGTTGTGACTGTGTCCGACCTGAATCAGCTGTTTGATCATGTGACCCAACTATTATTTTTATATGCATTGCCGCGGCAACCGGTAAACAAAACAACTTAACAACAACAAGTGTCAAGTTTGTCGGAAAAAAACATTAGAAAATCAAATGACCTCAAAACATGGACAAAGAACATTAAAAACTTTTTCACACACCAAAAATATTTGGCCTTCAACCACATCAATGGACTAAAATAAGCCAAACCAGGACTAAACCTTTAAGAATAGCCTTTACTCTGTACCACGAAAAACAACTAGACAAAAAGTTGTATTAATGGACAGTATCCATCTTAACATTTTGTGGTTAGGTCACTAAAAACATGTTGGTCAGGTCGGCCAATAGTGGCGCAGGCTCAGACTAACGCTTAATCTGATCCACAAAATTCCGTTGTATGTACCTTGTATGTATTTTTGAAGTTATTTTTTCAGTTATCTGTAATACACACTGCTAGTTGTAGTAATCTAGTTTTATTAGAGTGCAAGATGTAAATACTGGACTCACAAGACTTCCTGTACACTATTAATGAGTATCCATGAGTTAGACTGATCCCATTAGTGACCGAGCACACTACTGTAAGCTCATTAGATGGTTAGGGCTTAATGTTACCTAACAAAGATTTGGATTGTCACTGAGAGACACTGTGGTTCTCAAATGGTGGTACATGTACTACTGGTGACTCTTTTTAGTGGTACTCAGAAGTCTTTTGCATTTAGTGTCTAGAGCTAGTTAAATCCTGGTTTATTTGTGGTATGGTTTTATACACCGGGTTTGTTTTTAGTAAAGTATTTTCCTGCATTTGTCCCTATACATTTAATGTTTTATTTTTGTCCTGGTATTGGCTCATTTAGTCTAAATAAGTGGTACCAAATATATTTTCAAGGTGGTACTTGGGGCTGTCAAACCTATTTACTGCACCAGCTCATTGACTAGTAGTTTATAGATTTTTTTTTTATAATAATAATAATAATAATAATAATAATAATAAGGTGACAACCCAAATTCAAACCTAAATCTGACCCTAACTTCCCAATCAATGGAGGTAATAGATGCAAACTGCTTTATATGGCTTACAGTTGGTTTTAGGCCTGGCTTAACATTCACCATTTTATACACATCATTTTTTTGTTGTTGTGCATTTTTCACTTTTTGTTACTAAAGGGTTGAAGATATAAATCTCCTCCAGTTTGTTTCTCCACATCTGACTGGCAAACTTTCAAAGCTATAAAAAATAATAACAATATGTCACCATTTATCATAATTATGGTCTTCCATGACATAGACATTCAATCTTTATTTTTGACAACCAATGAGTGAAAAAAGTGACAGTGGCTAGATCTAAACCAAGACTAAACCAGGCGTAAGCCAGTTCAAATCTAGGACTAAACTGGGTCTGAACCAGGACTAAACAAAGACTAAAAAAGGGTTGTCTGTGAAGCTGTATGTGTAAGAACAGACTTAGTCCTAAAGTTGCAAAAAGTAAACGTCATTATCACCTCAGAAAATGTTTCCACGTTACCCAAATCAAGACCAGGACGAAATCCCATTTGATCCTTGACCAAACAAGAACTGAACCAGGACCGGTTCAGTTCTAAATTGGGTTGAACCTAAGTCTAAATCTGTGGTAACTGTATCAGGTCTAAAACAGGGTTAAACCTGGGCTAAACCAAGACTTGAAAAGCCAAAGTCAGTGGAAATTGTAAATATTACTTGTATTTAACATTTTAAACATTTAGGTTCCTGACCGTTTTCATGTTTATGTTGATGCTTAGAGAATCTGGACGAGGCATTTTGTTGTGAATTTTTTGGGTTCTGGTGAAGTTTTTTGCAAAATCTTAGTATGAGAAACTGATGACAAACTGATATGTGATAGGGATCTTAATAAGTACTATTAAGTAATATTTCCAGATATGCCAAAATGTCCATGTTTCAACTTGACAAAGAAAAGTGCATGTAATCTACAGTATTTTCCAATGGTTTAGTCTCGTTTACTTAGCTTCCGTGCCAACTCTGCTCTGCTTTAGAATTTGTTCTGTTCAATCCTGGTTCTAGTCTTTAGTCTCTTCATTGTGGTTTGTCATTTGCCCTAACTTAACCTGCTTCGATCCTGGTTTACTGACATGTATAGCCCTTTTTATCTCCTTATTTAGATGTCTACTCCTGGTTTAGTCATGATTTAGTCCATCTTTAGCCTGGATTAAAGCTGCTTGTATAGCTTTTATTTTTACTTAACCTACTTCTGTGAGTCAGACATTAAAATACCCTTTTTTAAAACACCAATAACTTAATAATAGTAATACCTGTAAAACTAACTGTACTTTTGAACCCATTTACAAACAGTGCAACCTCTCTACATTTAACAGTAGGCTACATTTGACTTCCATGCAGACTTCTACCTCATTAAGAGCGACAATCTTCACCTAAAAAACGTCCAAAAAGCTGGAAACGGCGCTATCAGAAAAAGGAGACGGAGAGGTGTGATCCGTGGGAAAAACTGCCCAAATTCAAAACTTAATGCAAATGAAAAACAGATGTGCGCTGCAAAAAGTGACCAACTCTGTCGCCAAACAAAAAGAAACCAATAACATATGGAAAAGATGAAACGTTTTAAGATTCATTTAACAGAAAAACATGCATTTTTGCTAGAATTTGATGTTTAAACTCATTGCACCCTGCACGCTTTGTACCCCGGTGAAATTCAAATCACGTCGCCGCTTAAAGGAGCTCAAAGACGCGTAGAGTTTGGCCGAAGCCCCGCTCTCCGGGTCTCAGGGGTGGTTCAGGGACTTACTTTGCTGTGAGTGCAGCCCATGTTGGTGGAGTTTGGGTCGGTTCTCGGCAGGTCTGTGAGGAGAGAGGCAGTAGTGGCTCCTCGCTGCCGCAGGTCGCGTCTGTTTGACACAAGTTTTTGAAAAAACTCCGGAAAGGGTCGTGAACGCACCGCTGCAGCTGGGGGCGGGGTCTGAGGCGTTTAGCGACTTATGTAACTCTGTACGTGAAATAACTAGGGGGCGATTATATATTTTTTTAATAAATATACCTTTTAAATAAAGCCAAATAATTTAAACCTGTCTATTTTAAGTTATGAAGTAAAGAGATTTAAATAAAAACTGCAATAACTCAAAATAAAACAAATAAGACAAATAAAACTATTACGTAGTAGAGATCTCACGGTATTTTTAATTAACATATGCAAAATAAATACATAAATAATTATTAATGTCAGTTAGTGATGCATACATTACTGAGAAAATGTGTGTATTTTTATGGAGCTTTTTTTAGACTCCAAATACAACACTGTCAGATGACTACTATCTACTAATATTTTTGCCACTAAGGGTAAAAAATAATCTAAAATGACTAAAAAATAAGCCATTTACGTAAAATAGGGTAAACATTTCTCTCTACATACGTTTTTATTCTATTTCTGGACTATGTCGGTAATTGAGGCGTTACTAAAGTGTCAAAACAAAATGAACGCCGTACTTCCCATGGTCTTTAAACCTATCAGGGACATGCGCAGTAGAGGCTCCATTGTCTCGTTCAAACCGTGGATTAATAAACTAAACTCAAATTATTCGTTTTCACATACTTTTCTTTAACCACAAACCGAAATCAACCACATAAGTTAGATAAAGACAAAAACAACTTAGGACAGTGTAAATTAATTTAGATCAGTAAATAAACCCCGATTTATTTATAGAAATGGACCCAATGACTTCAGCAGAAAGTTGGACCGAGTTGAGTGAGATCAGAGGGTGATGTGAGAAAAATCTTAATAAAATACGGTCACATGAAGCAGCTGATTATCATGAGCCCTTTTTTTCTAATAGGCCTAATACAAAATCATAAGTTATACAAAATAAAGTTGATAATTAAATTAAATTTAATTAATGTTTTCTCATACACAATAAAAATGCAAAAAGTAGCAATCAATGCCAACACACCAATGGATTTTAAAATATATAGGGCCATAAAGATGATAGGATAGTTGAGTTGTTTCAATGAAACTGCTAAATTATTTATTTATTTATTTATTCATATAAAAAAGAAAATAGCCTAATATACAAATTAGTTTATTTTATTATTATTATTATTAAAAAAAACATAACTAAATACTCATAAAATACTCAATAATAATATTAAAATAATGGCTTACACTTACAAAAAGCATTTAGTTATTCATTCACTCTGCAGTCAGACACGGTGGTAATAACTACTTATGTAGCCACAGCTGCCCTGGGGCACACTAACAGAGATGACAGTATTCACAGTTTTGAGTGGGATTCAAACCACCAACCCTCCAGTAAGACGACCACTCTATCACTAAACCATGTCTTATTAGTCTATTAGCTGACATTTTTAATTGACTTCATTAGAAATGTGTCTAAAAAGTGTGTGTATAATAAACCTAGGCCCCATTCTGTAAACTTGCACTGGGGCTCCTTATTCCTCAGTTACGGCCCTGGTGACATCACTGTTTAGCTCTTGTTCAGGTGGAGTATAAACAGAAACAGTAGCAGCTGTGGTGGTTCATGGAAAGTCCTTTAAACAACAACTGCTCTCTATAAATATAGCTCTATAAATATACTCATACTGTGCATTCCTTTGAGAGCGGCTCTATACTGTCTACATCTGCACAAAATACTGCCTCACGACTACACCCAAACCAGTGTTTTAGATGTGCTGTCAACTGGTGGGTCAGGGCCCAGAAGTGGGACATGGGCATGTTCTTAGCAGGTTAGGGAGAGAATTGAAAATGAAAATGTAGTTTGAGTGTTTTTTGGAAGTGTTGATTCATGACAAAACTTGATTTATTATTAATCACTTTTGATTTAATCCTATAGGTTTTGACCAAAGGCCCCAGTGGGTCCTGGTTTAGATCTTAGACCTAGTTTAATAGTGGTTTAGTCCTGGTTTTCATTTCTGTGAGACTCTGTGAGGTCAGTGGTGGTTTTACTGATTTCGGGCAGGGGGCCCTCTGAATTTGGTGCTTTTTAAGTCCTACCAAAAGATTTCTTAATTGTCAGTCCACAGCAAACAGATGTCCTAACCACACAGATCTATTTTATCATATTAAATTTAATAATTAACAAAAATATATTTATTTTTCGCTTCATTTATGGGGCCCTGGAAGCTTGGGGCACTAAGCAGCTGCCTACATTTGCCGCATGGTAGCGCCACCTCTGGATGAGGTTATAGTTAAGTTGTTAAGTAGCAAGATAGTAAAATATGTAAAAAAAATAAATAAATAAATAAAAATAAAAATGCGAAAAGCCAACTTTTGCTTCCAACTACAGGGGTGTACAAAAATTTAGGCTATATCACTACATCACAATATTTTATTTTGTGAAAACACATTGCGATATATCATGTTTGTTACAGTATCTCAAAAACATCAAAACTACAAAACCAAAGGTCAAATAGCTATAACTTTTTGTGACTAGTATATTGTATCTTGACCCTCATAGCGATTTTTACCGACGTATGGACTTGTATTGAGCTGTATGGTTTAGTTCTTGGTTAGTCCAGTTAGTGTCAGTATATGATGTGGTTTAGTTGCTTCATGTGTATGTAATGTCTAAAGAGCATGTGAAGTGAATTTACAGATTTGGATGTTTTCCTCTTAAAGCCTCTGGTGCTACCATAATATCTATCTACCATGATTCTTATTTATTTCTCATTTTTCCTGTGACTCAGCTCCTCGTGTCTTTTTAAACAGAAGCTGATTTTTCCCGTTTCACCTAAAGGCAGCACTCATAGACACTGTTTTCTCCTGATGCACCTGAAGGCACCTCTTTCTGTGTTATTGTCTGATCTCATGACTCTGATGGCTCTGTCTGATGATGTTCACTGACTTCAGGCCAAAACACTGTTATATCACCACAAACAGGAACACGGACTCTAAATTAGGTTGCACTTTATTTTACATAGTCCTTAACTACATTGTATCTGCCTCATTAAGTACAATGTAATACACTGTGTAACAAACATGTAACTACATTGTATCTAACCTCAACCATTCTGTATGTACAATGTAGTTACATGTTATTACAGTTTGTTACAGTGTATTACATTGTACTTAATGGGGCAGATACAATGTAGTTAAGGACTATGTCAAATTAAGTGTCTGTAATGATGATGATAGCTGGATATTTTTTGGGGACTTAATTATTAATTGCAACCCAATTTTTTTAGTTTGGTTCGGCATTATTACATCTTTTAATTTGACCAAATTTAAATCAAATTCCACTGGACTTACTTGCGTGGTTGGTGGTGAAACTCAAGGAAGTCCAGTGGAGTTTGATGTAAATTTGGTAACGTTAATTTTTTTGCCTGGATGTCTCAGAATTTACACTGTTTATTTCTGTTTAGTTTGAATATGTGACTTTTTCAGTTTTGTTATGATTTTGTTTCTATTATTGTCCTTTTGATGGTATACCAAAACACATTTTAGCAAAACCAAATTTAAAGCCACTATCGGGACCTGAACCAGTGTTTGAGACCCACTGATCTTAATGGTGACCAGAGATGGGTAGTATTCAGTTACATTTACTCAGTTACATTTACTTGAGTAACTTTTTAATTACATTGTACTCCACAGGGTAGCTTTACTGCACAATACTTTTTACTTTTACTTGAATAATAATATTTTGAAGTAACTGTACTCTTACT
>JAVQKC010205530.1:0-13552 GCA_036025475.1 Philypnodon macrostomus | reverse complement strand
ATTTTGAATTGAATTTGGGAGGTCAGGTATATTTGACAGCCTCTAACGTGCACATACTTTGCCCGATTAGGCTCAAACCTGAAATACCTAATTACCCCCCGGCCCTGAACACATCTGACTGATATGAGGGCAGTTACCTCTATAGCGCCACCTATAGACTGAAAGAAGTATGTAGTTTTAGGGAATTTTTAAAATTTGGCAAAAACATTCTTCACAAACATCCAGACAAATCAAAAAAGTGATTAAGGTGCGCGTTGGTGACAGTTGTAGCAGACGTACGGGGCAGACATATGGGGCAGACGTATGGGGCAGACGTACGGGGCAGACGTCTGGGGCAGACATATGGGGCAGACGTATGGGGCAGACATATGGGGCAGACGTATGGGGCAGACGTACGGGGCAGACGTCTGGGGCAGACATATGGGGCAGACGTACGGGGCAGACGTCTGGGGCAGACATACGGGGCAGACGTATGGGGCCGTTTCGCCGATATACACCTTGCTGTCGGGGACGACAGCACAGGCCTAGTTTTGTGTTTGGAGCTCACAGAAAGTATTACTCAAACGTGTGAATAAAGTCAAGTATGTTTTTGATAAAGGCTCATTTCATAGGGAAATGTATCCGTGCGTTCTGTACGTTTCTACCGTCAGAGCCTTTATGCGTTTTGACTGTCAACGTATGTGTTATGTTAAATAACCAGTAGAGGGCGTCAGACGTTAGAAAAAGAGTTTACCAAGACGGGAGTCGAAGAAGAATCTATTTTCACTACATTTTTAGAAAATCAGACAAAACAGCATCGGTCTGTGTTGTCTCTGAATATACAGAATATACAGAATATACAGAATATACAGAATATACAGAATATACAGAATATACAAAATATACAGAGACCCACAGCCTCTGACTCTGTTAAAACGTCATTCTGTGTCTGCCGTTGAACAGCGCTCACTCAGGCCAACACAGCTCTCTAGAGACGGACCTGACTATCAGACAGAAGGCTCTCGAACGTAGGGGACACATGGTAAAAATGTAAGAACCTTTCCTGAATTTGACCAGACGAGCCCCAACAGCAGACCCTATTGCTGTAGTCTCTTCACATCCAGCAGACGTCTCATGCACAGCCTGGTTCACTGAGTTCACTGCAGAGCTTTTAGTGCGAGACTGGGACAATCTCTGTCCAATTGCACCACAGAGTGTTTGTGTGTTTGATTAGACCATAACAATATTTCTAATGTCTCTCTCCGAAGACACAGCAGACACACTCTCTGTTAAATTAGCTGGCGGATAAAATGGTGACTCACTTATTGACTCAAGCCGGGATATATTTGGTCTGTACCCCAAATGAATCGACCCCTAAAAGCTATATTATATGGTAGAAATTCAAAAAAGTAATGATAGTTTTTGATAGTGATCTGTCCTCTAAGCAAAAATTTACCCAGTCCAATTCTTGGGACAACTGCGGATTGCTTTGAGTGGAGCCTGCGTGTTCTCCCGGTGTTACTACGGGTTCTCTCACCGTCCAAACACGTTGGTGACTCTTAAGGTGCCCCTAAAGAATGTGACAGTGAATGGTTGTCTGTCAGTCTTTGGGTCAGCCCGGCAACTAACTAACCATTGTCGAGGAGGTATCACGCTTAAGGCCCATAGTTGTTGGGCTAGGCTCTGTTTAGAAACCCCATAATGTTACCAAAAGCATCCTAAATTTCACTTGAGCTAAAGAATAAAATCTAAATGAAATCTTGTCTAGTCCATCTCACGGATTAAAGGCTATAATACGCTGGGTGAATGCATGTGTAGCTGTGTGTATACGCAATATAAACTGACAATTCTTCCTATAGGCCTCTATGTCTGATGAATGCACACATATGGGAGGTGTATATTCCCAGTGCAATAACCTTTTAGAGTCCACAGTCGAGCCTTCGGGACGTGATGCAGCCCCGGTCCTATTGTTTTTCAGCGTTTTTGACTGACATGGGACCGTCCCAAGGCAGACAGGGTCAATATGGAAACTCCCATTGGCTTTAATAACAGCGGACAGGGGTAATGGGGGAAGTGGATTTATGGGCTATGGTCAATTAGGAACACGGGGGTGCAAGTCATGTGAGAATATTCGCTGCAGACAGCTTCATGCAGGTTTTATCAATATCATTTAGAGAGTTTTTATGTGCAATTATTATATGATATGATTAGTGTGAGCCCCTGTAGCTAATATATGTGATGTTTGTTCCTGGATGGTCTTAAAACATATGGCTGAACAATTTCAGTCCTTCTTGGACCTGGTTTCGTCGTGAATCAGCCATTGACAGTGGTTAGGTGCAGGGCTGCGTGATATGGTAATTACTGAGACGGTGCCAGTGTTCATGTGAATAAAATAATGAATGAACGATGTATTATGATGGATTGGCTGTACATAGAATTTGTAGTTAATACTTAGTTAGTTGTGATAAAATGATTGTGGTTTTATTATATCTTTTCCTTATCACCCACCCCTATAGATAGACCAGTGGTTGCATGGTTGTAATTAGGCCTGGTTTAGTCTCAGTTTAGTCCAATAATTATAATAATGGATTTGATTCACACCATAATCACACACTGGTGATGACAGCCCACCACCGATCACACAACCACCTTCATTCATGGGCAATGTGGGTTAAGTGTCTTGCCCAGGGACACAACGGCAGGCGGGATGGGGATTCGAACCGGCGACGTTTGAAGGTGGAGTGAAACGCCCCGTCGGCCTCTCGAACATTACCTTCCTGCTGTTCTGTTGTTGCCCTGTAGGATCTAAATACCCTATTACTGGAGCAGGTGTGACGCCCATAGGCTTACACTGGGACAAATGTTAAACCTATGGACGCCGTTGACTGTATATGTCCCACGGCTGTGCACTTCACTTCAATGTAACTGTTACAATGTCCCCAATGTGCTCACGGGGGTCATTTTAATGCCATTAGATTTTACCGTTTGCAGCGTCTGGTCGGTCAGTGTAGTTAGACTTTATGCATTTAACGTCTTTTCTCACCCGCGGATATAGTTAGGTTCCGCTGTTGTTCATTTAAAGGTGCTTAGTTTTCTGTTGTTCGATCATCTGCTCAATCGTACAAAATGGTGTCCCCCAAGGATTCGTCCTAGGACCGTTATTTTTTGTATATAAATGATGCTAATGAGATGTAATGAAATGTCAAAAAGTTCTATATATGGTCTATTGCATTGGTTCTCAAACTGGTACGGGTACCATTTGGGGGTATGTGGACTCTCTCAGGTGGTACTTGGACCTGGTTTTGCCTTGTCATTTGTATGGTATGGCTGCCACTTCTCTGACTGTCCCGGAACAGCCGAGGCCACAGAGGTAGTTTTCCATTACCACCAGAGTGTAATTGTTGATTAAATAAATAATGGAACCAATTGATAAAGTGCACCATAATGCTTTTGCCACAGCTGCCCTGGGGTTGACCGACAGAGATGTGGCAGCCGTGCCATACATACACCCCCTCTGACCACCACTGAAATCACACTCACACGCTGATACACAGCAATAAGGGTGAAATCTCTTGCTCAAGGACACTATAGCAGTGTTCTCAGGTTGTAGTGGGAATTGAACCGCCAACCTTTGCATCAGTGGGCGACCTGCTCTGGTTTCTACTCTATGTTAGAACAATTTTGACTTTGCCTTTACAGAAATCACCTCAAACCAAAGTGTCTCTTCAGGCTCTTATCTGGCTCAGTCGAACATTCACTTCAGGCCAAATGAAAAACTGCACCTGGTTTAAACAAAGGCACTTGAAGGCACAATAATAACAGCACTTACCCGGGTTATGAGATGAGGCGGGGCAAGCGCGAGTCGTGTCAGAGAAGAGTGACCTGGTGCAGGACACAGGACAGAGCATCGTTTTTATTGTGATATGATTATATTATATTTCATTTCCAACCCCGTGTATGTACTTGTGTGAGATGTGGTGCTTGATGCTTTTTAGTTCAGGGTGATATTATCTGTGGGAGAAGTTCATTCTTCTGCAGCCAAACCAGTGACTGAAATCTGTAATCTGTCATATTCTCTTTATTCACATGTGTTTTGGTGTGAAATGCTGGAACTTGTATGCCAGTCCCAAGCCCTAATGAAGAGCACCTGGCTTATAAATCATATTATTTGTCCAGTTTGGCCGATAGCCTCCAGTCCAGTCTAGTCCAGTCCAGTCCAGTCTAGTCCAGTAGACTTTTATTATATCATTCAGGATCAAGTTTCAGTTTGCACGTTTTTGGCCTTGATGTGGTCAGAGCCTAGAACAACAGTGGGTGAGGTCAATCCAACGTAGATGACCTTAAAGATCCACGCAGTCCCTTTATACGATGATGAAGTGTGCGTTCATTATTACTGGGACCTGTTCTGTCTTTCTATCGACAGACCACTGAGCACAAGTGAGAAATCCACCCTCAATTAGCCCCTGCCCCATTGGGGTCAAAGGTTAAGACCATAGATTAGCCATAACAAATGTCGTGGTTGTTAGCTTCAGACGCGGTTTAGTTAGCGGTTTTGTGTTTACTTGTGTGAATTAATGTTATCCATAGATATGAGTATGTAAACAAATATGGTGTGATCCACTTCCACTGTTGTCAGGCAGGTTAAGCCCTTTAGTGTATGCTCTGTTGAAATGTGTAGTTTGTAGTTGCCGTGTTGACAAATCCCGGCTGAGGTAAACACGCATGGGCTTGTTTATCAATGGACCAGGATTACAGCTTGCAGTACAACGCTAGCATGCCCAGAGTTCACGGCTGCTCAAAACCCAGTTTAATCCACAGAATCAGCAGCACTAACCAATATTTATTCACTGATCTGATTAGCACTTAATGGAAAAGGCTCTATCCATGTTTAGGGAAACCTGACTCCTGGGATGGTCAGCGTCGCAGCATTCAGGGTTACTCAAACACGCGTGACCAGAACAATATGCAAGGGCATGTTTGAGTAATGAATGTTGAGTATAATCCTCTCCAAGAGCTGAACACAGATTCACCGTGAGTTTCAACTATTAGTGATGTAACAAATAGACGGTACTACTGCACTGTCAACAAACACACACAGAGAAGCATTGTTGCCACCACCATTTAACAACATATCTGATTGAGATGATGTGTCTTCGGCTGTCAAGGCTTATCCCACCCCCGAAACCGGACACACGTGGTTTGTTCCTGTCCTAAAGAGGCGGGTGTCTGATCAGAGCATTTGTTATCGAGAGCTTCACAAAAACAGCCTTCATTAGATCAATATTGTGTGTTTGATGTTGCAAACCGTAAAATATCCAAACTAGACTGTGAAATGTGCAAAAAAAGCATGATGAAGGAGCTTTAAATGATTTGATGTTGCTTTTGCCTTACAGAGGTGGACATCGAGGGGATGGAGTTCACCCCGGTGGAGGCAGACAGCGTGGGCAGTGTGAGCGACGACGGTGAAGAGGAGGACCACTACAGCCTCCAGAGCAGCTCCAGCGACACCAGCTACACCGCCCTACATTCCCACAGACTGCAGCCGCACCACTGTTAGACCGGCTCTTCCTGCCCCCTACCTTACCCCCCAACATGCCCCGCCCATTCGCGCCCCGCCCCCAACATTCTCACTACCAGTCAGGGCCGGTCCACACAGCGGTACACACTTGGAAGCACACACGAGGCTGCCATCGCCACTTCCTGACTACCCTTGACCACTCCCTCCTCTCCCTAAACCACTCACCCTACCTCACCTCCTTCGTCGTATCCTGCCTCAACCCTCCCGCCGCCCTCACACAACCCCGACAGACAGCAGAGGAGAATTTCGTTGTTGTTTTTGGTGACGTGGTGACAGCTTTGACTTGTTGATCTGCTGCTTTTGGGTCAATCATTTCTAAACAATGACCCGATTGATTACTCTGCGTTGCACTAGGTCTGTGCAACTGTCAGACCTCCAGTGTCTTCCGCACCAAAATGGCAGGACATAACTATTATTTCTGCTGAAAACTGAAAACGTGCCAGTGTTTAGAGAAATCACAATGTGTATATAGATGTACAGTTACTGTCCAATTCGTCACGTCTCCCTCTGGTTGGGCTGCCTAACCACTATAATCCACACTACTGACCACTACACTATACCAGCCTATGGTGTGGATGGACTACTGTGTACAACTGAAACAACTGTATTATTATCTAAAGAATATTGTTGTTTTCTCTTCTCAGTAGCTAATTGATGTAGCAATAAACACAGGAGGCCTCGCTTCCTGGGAGTGATTCTGGTGGACCATGAGGTGTTGTGGGAGACGGATTTCTTTATTTTTGATATCGCCATCATCCCCTGAATTTGCATTTCTCTCACGTTTTCAGTGTGTCAGTAGTGTTTGGATCGACAAGTCAAAGCTGTGGGAAAAATGAAAATGAGAAAAAGAAGCCAGCTCTTATGAATTCTTCTCTTTTTTCTAGAGTAGTCAGTTTTAATGGTATATATCAAGACTAATCCAACTTCACCCTCACGCTAACTGCTAACCCTGGAGTCTCTGGGCACTGCTGATGACCAACGTAGATGTTTTTGTTTTTTGAATGTACATTTGTCACTATTGACGGAGGAGGCGCCTCTGTTGCTCTCTGAGTGAGTCGTTAGGGCTCTCCGTCTCTGAGAGTCTTTAGAGCTTGGTGTCCCGATACTTGGAAAACAGAAAAGGAGCCAGTCCCGCATGGCAGGTCTGCACAAAAAAATCTACAAAAGACTCAAAAGAGAAGAAAAAATCACTTACAAAGAAGCTACTTGCCACAAAGTGACGTTAGCCAGTCTAGTCTGTATTTCTTTATTAAATTTTGTATTATATTTTCCTAAATGTTGTAATGAAAAGACAAAAAAGAGTGAGTATATCGATGTATATCTATATATAAATCTATATATGAGAGACAGACGGACAGGAGGCCAGGCATGTTGACGGGAGAGTGGACCTGCTGTCATCCTGTGCCTTGGTGAGCCTTCCTCCTCCTCCATCCTCCTCTTCACCCGTTGCCCTCTACTCAGGTCGTGACCCCATCGCCCAAAACACACTCCCCTGACCCAAGTACTTCTCTGGCTGGGCTGAAAGCGTCCATTTCAACCCCCTACCCTATGCCAAAAACACTTGAACGAACCAAGGGGGCACATGAATACAAAAATCAAGACCCTAGAAATGATTAATGTCTCATGAATGTTTTTATTTTCAACTGATGATATCCTCATGGTACATTTGCAGATTGCGTCCATGACCCACACAAACTACACATTATCTTATGGTGAGGTTGAATTTGAGCGTTGAACCTCTACAATATATTCTCTTTTGATTGTGCAGTTCACCATCAGTATGTAGTGAAAAACCCCATTTGACCATTGGTTAGTTTTTGGGGTGGGCAATATGGTAAAAATATAATCACGATTTTATTAAGATATGAATTGATATGAACTCTGGCATTGTTGCAGTACAAATGACTGATTCTTCCCAGATCAGCAGATGTTTCGATGTTTTTTCTGGTCACATCGCCCACCCCTAAGACATCGATTCTCAGTTGAAAATGAAACTTCAGAATGACGCACACACACACACACATCTCTACGGACTGTATTTACCCACTCCCCGCTCTCATGATCAACGCCAAAACAATCACACACTGGTAAACTCCCATGGCAGCTTCCAGTCGCCCCCAACTGTCAACACTTCAGACTGTTTATGTTTTACTGAAGCTCTCTCGATTTTATTCATTTTTCTGTTTGACTCTGTGTTTGGAGTCACCGGGAGAGGAGCGATAAAATAATCTAAATAATCCAATCCATGGCAGCTTAAAGGGGTATCGTCCGCGCTCCCGGTGGTCCGTCCCCCAAATAGTGTTACACCCGGGGGGAGCTTTGACGACACAGCAATATAACCATCATGTGCTTTCGGAGGGAGGGAGGGGGTTTTTAATTTTTGGTGCATTTTGGTGACCAACTCTTTATTGTTTTTGATGATTTTTTTTTTACCTCCTATCTGCACTCTCTCCATACACTTCAGGAGGGCAAAAAGTAAGAATTCTTTATTTTTCTTTGGTAAAATAAAAAGCTGTTCTGTCATTGAGTTTACATTCATGTCCAGAATTTGTACCTGACTGTTGTAGCAAAAAGAATAGTCCTTTATGTGAACAACCGAGTCTACGACGATAATTCTCTTGCACAGAACCTCCCTGAAAGACAAATCGAGGACAGACTGAATTTACTTGCCGAGGGCCAGATATGAGATTATTCTATTATTGAAAAGTACATAGCACACTTTAAGAATGGTGGCTGGTGTGTGCATATGTATGGGACGTGGTGAGAGTCGGGTTTCCGTTGTTACAGAAACTCTTTTACAGATGTGCCTTGGTAAAAATCGATTTTCCTCACACACAAAAAAAGCTGAGATTGTACCTATTCTTCAGAGTACATTTGATAAACATCTGTCTGTGCGCATGTTTTCACAAATGCAGTAAAGGCAGATTCACCAAGAAGCTATTCATTTTTGTTGTGGATCTGGATTGAGCCCACCACAAACATCCCAACATCACCGGGTCTGTCTGACAGAAAGATGTAAGCAGCCTACATCAGCAGGTGAAAGGCGGGACGTGACCCGTCTAAAACATTTGCACAGTACTGTATGTCATTAATGTTCACAGGGCTTTTGAGATCCAACCACAAACGACAGATGAGGCTCACGCTGTTTATAAGTGAGCCCGTACAAGAGACGTTGCGTAGAGATTTACTTCCGATTGTGTATTTTCGAAGAGTCAGTAACACACACCAAGGTTTGACGTGAGCGGTCAGGGCCTACACTTCTATGTATATTTCCTGCCAAATAGAGACACTTTTAGATTCTTCAATGGAATTTCACGTGGCTAGCTTTAACTGCTAATAAACAATGAATTTGAGTCCCCCTTTCTATGGCGTCCACCAAGCAGCTATCTTTAGCATTGCGCAAAAGGGCTAGCCTGGCCAACACTTTTCCTGTTCTATACAAAGATGTTAGTCTGGTCTCTCGTCGACTGCATTCAATTTCAAGGGCTGAGTTGGCCGATGCGTAGTAAAACCGATCAGAATGATGACGCTAAAAAGCCACACACGATTGTTGCTAATAGTTCTGTTAGCAAAGTGTGTATACGACACGAGCAACAAAACACTCCGCTGCGGCTCGTAAACGGCTCGTGATTGGTCCGTCGGCAAAATCGCAGAGAACTGATTCGCTATGAGCAAGGGACCAGACCCCCGCTTTCGACGATGAAATATACTGTAGATTTTAGACACCATTTTGAGTTCTAATATTGAGAGTTGCATAAGACGCCAGCAAACATGTTAATCAAACGCAGCTGTAGACTAGGAGAGAAGAGCATTTACCCCTGAACTAGAAGATCCCTGGTGTAGGTGGCTGGGGAGGAGGAGGAGATCGGGGCTCGGGCTAAAGCACTGTGCAGAGTTATCGGGAGAGTTCTGTGCCAGAGACCTGTGAAAATGTCCTTTTTTACCGGAAGTCTTATATATGCATTCAGAAGATGTTATATAAGTACTTTTTGTGTTATTCTTTTGTGTGAATGTGTCTACACGTGTATCTGGTGCTGGCTACACTGTTAGCAAACACTTGAAGGTATGGTGTATTCTCTCATTGTAAAATTAAAATGTTTTATACGTAATAACCCTCTATGTTCTCCTCATTCCCTCCAAAACGGACTGAGCCTGTTCTATGATCGTCTGTAGTCTGTAGAGGCCAGGGGAGCGACTAAAGTAAAACTGGACTACTATTGGTCAAAGTGATATCCCACAAATCTGATTTGATGTTTCTTTAGAGATCAGAGGAGAGACTAAAGTAGAACTGGACTACTGTTGGTCAAAGTGATATCCTACAAATCTGATTTGATGTTGCTTTAGAGATCAGAGGAGGGACTAAAGTAAAACTTGACTGCTGTTGGTCAAAGTGATATCCCACAAATCTGATTTGATGTTGATTTAAAGATCAGAGGAGAGACTAAAGTAGAACTGGTCTACTGTTGGTCAAAGTGATATCCTACAAATCTGATTTGATGTTGATTTAAAGATCAGAGGAGGGACTAAAGTAAAACTGAACTACTATTGGTTAAAGTGATATCCCACACAATCTGATTTGATTTTGCTTAAGAGTTTTATTACATTTTACCTTTAACGTTGCAGTATACGGTCAAACCCTGTAGCTGAGGCTCTCTCAAAATGCTTCTCTTGACTTCAGTAATGAGTGACGCTGAGAAACATAAATCATCTCAAAGCTACTGAGTGTTCAAATGTGACTTCCTGTTTGTGCAGCTGTGAAACTGGATTAAAACTCAAGAGTTCATAAGCGGTCATGAATCAAAATAACAATCAACTTTATTTAGCTCAGTTTAACAAATCAAGAACATAACAAAATGAATTGCTTCCAAAAGTCATCATGAATATAATATACACATCTCTGTCCACGTATCTCCAACAAATCTGCAGTAAAATAGTTAAAAATCATTTTCTATTCAAGTCTATAATTCAAGTCTTTTTCCAAAGTCTTCTCATGACGGAATGCAGTCATTAAATGAAATAACATACAGATTAAACAGGCTCAACACACACACAGCTTCAGGGCATCAGGGTCAAGTCACTTTGGTACATCCGATTTTCCAGGACTTGACCTTAACGTTTTTTGCTCACGGCCGCTGACTAATGCCTATTCATTCTTGAAATTTACGACCCAAATTATGATTTTACGAGCTTTTTCTGTTGCATTTTCCCCTTTGCATCCCTCCCTCTGGGTATAGATAAATCAGTGGCCAAAGTGGCTAAAATTGCAACTAGCCAAAATGAAAATCTAGCCCACATTTGGCCAGTTAGTTAGTGTTGATGTCAAGCCCTGTCTGATTAGCACAAAGTTAAACATTAGCCTATGACAAGAAGTGATGCATTAATAGTTGCATGACAGGATATGTATCTAATCAATCGCAGTTTTGTAGTGGTTGAGTATAGACCCTTTAAAATGTCCATCATCAAAATCCAGAATCGAGGCGACTTGAGCAAAAGTGAGTTTGTTGTGGTCGTCAACATTTCTGTGAGGACTTCTCCAGTAAAACATAAAAATCAAGAGTTTCGCCTCCAGCCAAAGTTACTAATGTGTACATTAAATAAACAAACAATGTGAGGTACATTCACTAATGTTTCCTACCCAGGCTCTGACATCACCTACATGTAGAGAGTGGAGGGATTTTATCAAAACCATCTTCATTTGCAATATTGTGTTTCTAATGCTAATTTCTCCATTGAAAGTATATTATGGTCTTGCTCCAGTCTGGAATTTAGAACTTTCTGTTTCCAAACTTTGAAAGGGTCTATAATGAGGTCACTCTATTACTCTAGTAACTAAACAATGATAAATAAACAAACAAATACAATATAAAAGCGCAGCAGACATAAATACGCAGCTTACAATGATACAGGATTTTATTGAGGGGGCGATATGGGATACTTCAACCAAGGAGGTAATGTTTTAACTGTACTCAAAAAGTGCCACACCAAGGAGCGCGCAGACCTCTGCCAAGGCAGTTAATTTCCACGGATCACTCTCAAAGTTGAGACGACGGGTCTTTGTGTGATTTCTGACCTTCCCTGAAAATGTCATCCAAATCGGTGCAGTATTTTTTTGAGTAAAGTTGCTAACAAAAAAACCTCCTGGATCCAGACGGTGATCCGGATCACTCCCAAAATCAAATCAATTGTTCCATGTGTCATTCCTGAACATCCGTGAAAATTTCTTCCAAATCTGTATTTTTTGCCATGAGATGCAAACACAAACGGGGACGAAAACATAAAAACCCCTATATATATCGCTTTAAGAAATCTAAAGGATGCAATTGGCTCGTTTTAACCAGTGTGCAAAGGTTTAAACAAAGGCAGTAAATGTCATACAAAAGCTTAAGACCTGAGATTCAAGTTGAGCAGCCTAATGAGAACTTATCAAGCCCAGTCCAGTGCCCACAGCCTTCATGAGGTCCCACCCCTGGACAGCGCCCCCTGTCTCAGACGTACTGCGGGGGTTTCTGCTGGGTGGTAGCCGCAGAAGCTAACGTCTTGGCCGCTTCCTTGGCCTTCTCCGACGGATCCTTCACCGCGCCCTTGAGCGTCCACTGGGGCGTCTCTCCTGAAACAAAGCGCATATGCTATGATACAGACCATCAGCATGATACAAAAATAAAAATGTCCACCATCGAGATTATTCTCATCTACTTTTGTAAGACCAGGCATGGGACCATCACAATTATCTTGGCCATAATAACTGCGCGTAGCGATACTATCACAATTATTATAAAACGTAAGTACATTTCATTGTTGGCTGAAAACTAACTCACCCGAATTTAAAGCTGCACTTCCTGATTTTGTGAGGAATAAAAAATGCTTAAGTTTGAACGAAGTCCCTCCCGACCTTTACCCTCAGTGTCTCTCACATGAAGCACACACTGCCTCGTACGCGTTCACAGACAGACGTGTGACGATAACGAGCAGCGGTCTGGAGGTGGCGCTTAATACACTGATCTAAAACTGCTCCCTCACGTTGTTCCTGATAGATTCCAGTTCTGGGTAGATAATGAATGCATCGACCAATCAGAGAGCTCCTGTCCCGTGGAAGCGTGTGATTGGTTAAACATTTCCTTCCCTCGCTCTAAAACAAAAACCCTTCTGAAAGAGCCACAGAGGACAACTTCTATAAAACTGAACTATTGACTGAGTCATTATTTTTGCTTAAATATAAAGGTAAATAAATGAGGTAGTGCAGCTTTAAAATAAATAAAAATAAATAATAAATATAAATGATGAAGAGCATTGAGCAGAAAATAAATGACGATTATCTCGATAATATAAGGTTGTCCGTGTTTTCATTCGATATAATGATTATTGTATATTGTCCCGTCTCTACTGTGTACACTCATTACTTTCAGTCATACAAATATGGCCCGAGTACAGTCAGATCGTATTAATCATGCTGGTCATGCATAACAGGCTTAATAGGAAATCAGCAATGTTTAGGCTTTTTAGATGCACTGAAAACACGGAAATAAAACTTGACGTTGGGGGTGTCAAGATTGCCCCGGTCCCCTTTAATGCCAACTCTGATAATATGATAGAGACAGATTACTGTAAAATGTTCTGGAAACATCTTGTGTGGTTTAGTCCTGGTTTAGACCTGGTTTAGTCCTGGTTTAGTCCTGGTTTAGTTCTGGTTTAGACCTACTTTAGTCCTGGCTTAGTCCTGGTTTAGACCTTGTTTAGTTCTGGTTTAGTCCTGGTTTAGTCCTGGTTTAGTTCTGGTTTAGACCTACTTTAGTCCTGGTTTAGTCCTGGTTTAGACCTTGTTTAGTTCTGGTTTAGTCCTGGTTTAGTCCTGGTTTAGTTCTGGTTTAGTCCTGGTTTAGTCCTGGTTTAGACCTTGTTTAGTTCTGGTTTAGAATTAGTTTAGTCCTGGTTTAGTCCTGGTTTAGTTCTGGTTTAGACCTACTTTAGTCCTGGCTTAGTCCTGGTTTAGACCTTGTT
>JAVQKC010205517.1:0-15675 GCA_036025475.1 Philypnodon macrostomus | reverse complement strand
TAATACAGCCCACAGAGGGCCTCAGAGTATCGTTTTAAACCCTTATAATACAGCCCACAGAGGGTCTCAGAGTCTCATTTTAAACCCTTATAATACAGCCCACAGAGGGCCTCAGAGTCTCGTTTTAAACCCTTATAATACAGCCCACAGAGGGTCTCAGAGTCTCGTTTTAAACCCTTATAATGCAGCCCACAGAGGGTCTCAGAGTCTCGTTTTAAACCCTTATAATACAGCCCACAGAGGGTCTCAGAGTCTCGTTTTTCTCATATGACTTCTTGTAAGATGTACTATTGACTGTGTAATTAATTTGGCTCAAATACAAAGTCAAAATATCAGGTACTGCAGCTTTAATATTCTCACACTTTACCTCCATCCTAGGTCAGAGCTGACCAGTCATGAGGGCAGAGCGTTTATCAGCAGTTTTATTTTTTTGTGAATAAACAAAATGACCGTTCATCATATTTATTGTTTGTGAAGGGCGCGGGCTGCACTGCTCTGGTGGTGGCAGTGGTGGCCAGGAAACTGGAGCTGACCAAGGCTGAGAAGCATGTCCACAACTTTATGATGGACACTCAACTCTGCAAACGAGTGAGTGCCTCATCCTTCACTTTATACACTGTCCAGCTTTATATGGAGGCTACGTCTGCAGTGGCCGTAATAAAGAATTGTCTTCACAGAGGTTATATATATTGCTGCTGAGATACAAATGATTCATTCAACAATGTAAAGGAAGGGTTTACATGGATATGGATAATGTCTTGAAAAGGTTGTTGTTTTAAGTTCACATTTGACAGTAAAGACATTATGTTTATAGAACTGTCCTTGGTGCTAAAAGTACTGATCTGAAAACCAAGAATTACTCACAAAACACAAATGTATTTTTAAAATGACTAAATTACGAATTGTTAAGTCTATGTATATTAGGTTTCCCACAACAGGCTAAACTCACTTGTTCTGTTCTGCAATCAGACATGGTGAAAATAGACCCTTTAAAATTTTGTAAACAGAAAGTTCTAAATTGGAGTCCATAATATATTTTCAATGGAGAAATTAAAATTATCCATAAAAATATTGCAAATTAAGATGGTTTTGACAAATATTAACCACTCTCTACATGTAGATAATGTCAGAGCCTGATTAGGAAACATTAGTGAATATTCCTCACATTGTATAATTATATAATGTTCACATTAGTAACAGTTAGACTTTTGGCTAAAGGTAATATCCTTAATTTTTAGGTTTTACTGGACAAGTCCTTACAGAAATGTTTTTTCATTGTATGCCCAGGATTATTCGAGCCCTCACCTACTTTTGTGTATTTAACACTTTCCCTCCAGTCGCTTCCATTCCGCAATTTTGAACATTCCATAAGACAAACAATTTAAAGGGTCTAGATGGCATTATTAACGCTTCTGTGTGACTTCAGGTAAAGAACACAGCTGCCAATGTACTCAGGGAAACATGGCTCATCTACAAACACACCAAGCTGGTGAAGAAGATCGACCACGCCAAGGTGCGCAAACACCAGCGCAAGTTCCTCCAAGCCATTCACCAGTAAGTCCTGCACTAACGTCAATATACTGTGTGTACTGTATATGAGAATCTAACCACTGGCTTTACATTCAAGAACACATGGGACTGATTGGTAAAGAGTTAATGTTGAAATTGGGTCAGCCAAAACATTATGACAACTGAACTAAATGAGTCAAAGGATTGTCCAAATTAAATGCGACCAGTGAATAGTGTGGCCTACAGTAGCTTCCCAAGAGCACTGTTATAGGCCAGATGTTGACAGCTCTGGACCATAATGATCATAATGTTATGGCTGATTGATGTCCACTGGTTATTATTGACTTGTCTGATGTTAAATTGTGAATAGGATCCTGCCTCTTCTTGTGGACTGCATGGAGTCGTACTTTGAAGTAATGTCAATGATCAACAAACAACAAAGATTCATTCCATTAACTTAATAAAAACATATTTTTTACAGTACGACATGTGTTTATTGATCTGATTAGTTAAGCTGCTGAATAACCCTATCAGAACCTTAGTAGATGGTAAAAAGAACATTATTTTTGGTGACTGCCAGTGGCAGATTTTAACGATTTGGGGGCTCGAGGCAAACATGGGCAGAATGAATTTGGTGCTTTTTAAGTCCTACCAAAGATTTTCTTGATTGTCAGTCCACAGCAACCAGATGTCCTAACCATAAAGAACTTTTCTACCATATTAAGTTAATTAATTACCAAGATATATTTATTTTAGGCTTCATTTATGGGGCCCTGGAAGCTTTGGGCCCTAAGCAGCTGCCTACTTATGCCTAATGGTTGATCCGATTATGCCTAATCTGTTGACTGCATTTGTATATCGACAGAATACATTTTAGTCCTATGACAAACATACTCAAGTCAAAAACTATATATATATAATAAAAAAACCAGTGCCATAATGTATTATAATAATGTATATCTTTAGACTTTGAGTCTTTGGGACAAACTGTCAACCCGAATGAGTTGGATTACTAATGTTTTGTGAGGAAACCAGTTCCACAAAAGATTTGTTTTTACATACTCATGAACTTAACACTATACGTTCAGTTGACAGGGCCAGTAGCATAGTAACATAGCATAGTTGACAGGCCAATCACAACACAGATATGCATACCAAAGCCCCATCCCCTTCATAAAAATGTTAACAGTAAATTAAATTAATAATGATATTAAGTTAAAACATCAAAATAAGGGAGAAAAGCTTGCCAATGCACATCAATGAACACGTTGTACATTTTCATGACATTATGTAAGTATGCCGGATTTAGCTCGAAGATACTTTCCATCTGACCGTTGGGTTACCAACATTGTTTGTTGACATCCCACTCTTCAGATACAAACAGGTAAACCCAGGTGATTGTTGTTGACCAAGATTTTCTTCAGAATAAGGTTCCCTGGGAGTCCACAGAAGGAGGCTGACCAAACTAACTGATCTGACTGTTATGGCTTGCATACCTACTCTCTCCACATACATATACTGTAGTAGTGTATATCCCTCCTCTGCTCCTCCCCCTCCTCCTGGTCCCGCCCCTGACCCTGCCCCCTGCTTTAGTGCTGATGTAGTAGGTGATTGTGCTGGGTTAAACTCTGTCCTGTGTTCTGTCTTTGTTTTGCTCGATCACTGCAGAGCTCAGAAGTAAGTCTCCTGTCTCCTCCTGTCTCTCTCTCTCTCTCTCTCTCTCTCTCTTTCTCTCTCTCTCTCTTTCTCTCCATGTGTGATATGCATGAGCAGCTCCAGGCACACCTGTTTTTGGTTGATTTTCAGTGTGCCATCAGCTCTCTCCCCCTCCCATCTTTTCAATCAAGTCAATCTAACTCTCGCCATGTTCAAGTGGAGGGCTGCCGGAGAGAATGAGCTTGGTACCCCGTGTGGCCTGGCCAGCGGTTCATGACCATCTGATGTACTGTGTGTAAACCACGTGGGTAATATAGCTCATGCTACGGCTATATTACGCGAATCCATGCACTTCTATGGGTTTTGTGATGACATGTACATGCCAGAGGAACGCTCCAGTGTTTGATATTGGTTGTTTTTACCTTCCTTTATTTTCTTTAAATGAGATTACAGCACACACAAACACCAAGATAATGAGACACAATAATAATACGACCCAGATATTAAATATGTTTATGACTTTACAGCCAGAGGGAAGGGCTTGATCAGGTTAAAGTCTAGGCTTTAGTTGTTAAGGGATGTCTTGCTGTGTTCCTCAGTTATTTGTGTATTTTCCATATAATATTTCTGAGTATGAAGCTAAAACACTAAATGTGTATCTAATACACAAACCTGATCTGCTAAAGGGGTACTATGCAACTTTTCACATTAGTCCTTCACAGAGCGCCCCCTACAGTTTCAGAGAATAGCACTGTCCACAGAAAGAACACAAAGAATATAGACTTTATATATAGTCTTTATAGTTATTATTTAGATCATAAAGGTACTGTTCAACACAAAAACACCAGGTCTGCGTCAGTTTGGCATCTGTTTATTTATTTTATCACCCCACAACAACTCATTTAGGATCACACTGACTCTGACTCTGAGTTTTGTTAAAGTAAAAAGTTGCATAGTATTTAAGTATTGGTCAAAACAAGCCAGGGTTTATTCAAAATCAAGGCCAGTCTTTACATTATAGCACAGTAATAATATGGTAATAAACAGGTTTTATATCCATTTTATGTCCATATAAAAATAAATAATAGAGAATAAATACTCTTTAAACACTATAGTCATAGACACATTCCAGTGCCTCCAATAACAAGAGACAAGTATCTGAAACTCGAGTCCTCCCGTTGCATTTAAATTTTATTCACAAAATTAGGAGTGGGCGATATGGCAATAAAAATCAAATCGTGATATGAAGTTATGAGAATCATCTTAATCTGTGAAGATGGATGAATCATGATACATTGCATTCATTTATGCTCTGCTCCTCACTGTCATTTCTGTCAACTAAATCCTGAAAAAAAACAAAAATAAAACACCCTTCAGGTTAATTGGTGGCAGTTCAATTTTCCTATTGGTGAAACATATGTAATGGTACATGTCTATGTCACAGGCCCTCAGGCTCTGATAGGCCCTTGTCTCATTTAGACACACACCTGTAGTGAATCAGGAGTTTGATTTGAGAGCATGGCTCATACCACATTCACCCCAAACCTTCACCAGCCTCTGTCTCTACCAGGCACTGGTCATTTGTGGGACATTTTTCAAATTTTCAAACTATGGATCTGGCCCAGGTATTTAGTTCCATTTTATGTATTCTGATGAACACTGGATGGATTGGATGTTCACTGAATCTGTAGTTATAAAGGTTTTCTGACAGCAGTAGTTTACTGTGTAAGACAAAAAATATAAAGTCAACTGAATCAAGATAAAACCTTAATCTTATATTTTTATCATATCGCCCACTTCTACACAAGATTTGTAATGACAGCATTTAGAGTTGGAACATTATTTTGCACAAACTACTGACCGTTAACATAATCAGAACACCGTGCTGGCTTGTGCGTATAATTTACAATACTGTCTCAGTTTGTCATCATCACCCTTGCATGGGTCATTCCTAATGATGTAGTAATTATAGTGACCTCAAGTAATTTCTATGTAATTACACTTATCATTTCCAGTCTAATTGCATGGTAACAAGATAGTAATATCATTGACTTAGTAACTAGAAAACACTCAGAGACTCGCATACCCCTGCCAAGGCAGCTGTTTTGAAAGAATCCTGGATCCAGACCATGATTCAGATCACTCCCAAAATGTAATCAATGGTTTCTTGTGTTATTCCTGACCTTCCCTGAAATTTTAAGAAAAATCCAAGCAGTAGTTTTTGAGTAAAGTCGCTCACAGACAGACGGACGGACGGACGGACGGACGGACAGACGGACAGACGGACAGACGGACAGACGGACAGACAGACAGACGGACTCTACTGAAAACAGGGTAGCCTATGGTTAGGGTAAGAGGTGATGGTCGGTAGTTACTTAGAAATTACTTGGTAATTAACCTCAACTACTACATTAATACCTTTCTATTACCATACTATTACCATTAAATGCTACCAAAATCACATATCTTTGAGAATAGGTGTGTGGTCTTCAAGCTCCCAAACCGACACCCTTTATACACCCATCAGGCAAAACATTTTGACCACTGACAGGTGAATAACACAAACCTCTTTTTGCAACTGTTAGTGGGTTAAATAATTTTTGGTTCCTATTTAAATTGAGTTAAAGTTTTGCAAGTGGGTATTCCCGATCTTCATAGGTCAAACCAGCAACAAGCTCCTGTAAGTCAAGATAATGCTGGTTGTGATGGGTTAACTATAGGATTGCATACCCCAAACAAAAGTCCCCACCTGGATTTAACTCAGCAAATAGTTGTAGTTGGTCAGTAGTTTGGTTTCCAAAGAATGAGGTCAGCTGACTACCTGAATATACTGAACGGGCATGTTCCAAGTTGACAATACCAGGATTCATTCAAACTGTGAAAGAGTGTTTCAGGGAGCATGAGACATCATTTTCACACACGGATTGGCCACCACAGAGTCCAGACCTTAACCCCATTGAGTCAATCTTCTTCATCAATATGAGATCTGGGTGAAAAATTGGACGGAAATAAATATTAGAGTGTCTGACTTTTTTGGCCAGGCAGTTCATAATATTTTGCCTGATGTGTGTATAATCTATGTAGTCTGTATCTAGCCTCCCTAATGGACCAAACACACAGCATGAATTTAAGTCATCCTTTCCTTTATATTCTAATGATGGTTGTTGCTAAAATGATATTCCACTCCGCAGCTGTTTTGACAAATGTATAAATAGTGCGTTTGATTCTGGTGTCTGGGTTGGCAAACTACAGCGGAGACACCACTCTACATCTGAGACTTTTGTTGTACACAATTGCTCATAATACATGACACTAATAAGTAGCACTTTGGCCCTATTCGCTGCACAACAAAGACATACACACATACATACACACCGACACACACATACACACAGTGAGGGTTCCCACAGACACATACTCCTGATTTGCACATGAATAAATGCCCTTGTATGTCAGCCCGCCTCAGTGTTGTACAGGGAGCGGTGTGTGTGTGTCGCTATAGCACACAAACACACTCCGTACAGTGGCTCTCTACAGCAGCCTCATGTATAGGATCAGAGATAAGGACATCACAAAACATCATCACAGCTGTATATGTAGACATTCATCATGACACGTGTATCTGGGCACATAGACAGTGGAGATACCAAAAAAGGAGAACAGGTACTGAATTTGGAAATAGTTCTAATTTAACCAAAGTAGATATTATATGGGTATTTTCTGAGACCTTCAAAGATGAACTAACTTTTGTCTCACCAGCTACATAAGTTCCTTATACAGTAGAATAGCTCTGTCTGATGAGACATGTACACACTGACGACCCTGGCATCAGTATCTTTGAGGCGCTCCCTTTCCACGGGTCCTACATGAAACGCGTATCTCAGATTTATTATTTCATTTTTTTTTGTTTTAGTACTTACACAACCTTCTGCATAAAGAATGGACAGACACTGTAGTGAATGAGTTAAAATCCATACACTATCTTAAGCATCATGATTATTTGATAAGAATCTCCCAGTAGTCTATAAATGATAAATGTTCATATAACGTGGTATTTCTCCTGTCTATGTGTGTGTTCAAACAACAGCAGGCCTTCCATTGTGCACAGTCCACTCACACCACCGCACGCTTCTGACCAGTGCTTAAGAACGGACCGGGGCATGTCATCTTTTACTTTACTTCTTTTTGGGTCAACAGATTTTCATTTGACTGAGATATATACATCTGAGGTTTTCTTCTAAAGAAGCATATTGCATTCAGCTGAAAAGCCCTGTCAGAGTTGAACTGACTTGAATTAGGACTATTCTGATGTTCTTTGTTAGAACAAGACACTGTTATTTCATAGATCATAGCAAGCAGAGGTGGATAGAGTAGCCAATCATTTTACTAAAAAAGTATTGTTACTGTGGGGGTCACGGTGGCAGAGTGGTTAGTGCTCTTGCCTTCCAGCAAAGAAATCGTAGGTTCCATCCTCGGGCCGCCAGGTGTGTGGAGTCTGTATGTCCTCCCAGTGTCTCTGGCTTCCTCCCACCTCACAAAGACATGCATGTGTTAGGAAAATTGATCACTCTGAAATTGTCCTTAGTGAATGAATGTGAGAGTGAATGGTTGTCTGCCTATGTATGTCTCAGTGTCAGTCCTGGCAACTGTCCAGGGTGTACCCCGCCTAAGGCCCATAGTTACAAAAGGGTAGGTTCCAGGCAACGATGACCCCTAACGGGAAAAGCGGTAGAAGTTGAATGAATGAATGACTGAATGAGTATTGTATGAGTATGAGTACTCCTAAATAAGTAAATACTGAGTAAATTAAAATGTCAGATGTTTTAATCAGACAGACAAAACTACCAAGGGCTTTATATAGATGTGGTGTGAAGTTTCTGTCATTTTGGTAACATCTATTGGCAGGACTACAGATTGCAACTAAACACCTAAAACCCTTTATTAGAACATGTGAACAGCTATGGTGGCCCTGTAGGGACATGCTGTTGAGTTGACAGATCTTGTTCTAACAATAGGGAACACTGACTGCAGTATGCCTCTGTGTTTTGCATGTATTGGTTGATATTGCATTGGCCCAAACCACGACTGCTTGTTTCGATTCAACAGTATATTTATACATATATACTTCTCTCCATATATGTATACATATAGACATATCTGCATATATTGATGATGCATGCAGGTTGCACTTTGTTTGATCAATGTCATGAGTTAAAACACACCTCTGATATGATATGTGTTCTTCCTCCTCCTCCTCTCTTCCTATTGGTTCTTTCTGTCCTTGAACGTCCCGCCTCTTTTTGTGTCTCTACCCACCATTGCCACGCCCACTTGCTTCCAGACTGCGCAGTGTGAAGATGGAGCAGAGGAAGCTCAACGATCAGGCCAACACCTTGGTGGACCTGGCAAAGGTAAACCCTGTTTTGTGCCTTGTCTCTGGGTTAATTTGTCTTTTTCGTGAATGGGTTAAAATACACCGATATGGAATTTCTTGGCTGATACCGATATTTCAATTGGCCGGCACCGATTCGGATATTGTTCGTTTCAGTCGGTTGTGTTTTATGAAAGTAAGGAATCTACATATACATAACTGACATAAATATTATTTTTATGACATTTTGTCACTCTAAAGTGTTATTTCTCTGTTTGTATCGAAACCTAAATGTTGGAACAGATTAACATGTCGTGGCCGATATCAGTCAAAATTGTAATTGTCGGCTGATACTGAGCTGATATATCTGTGCATCACTAGTTCAAATGTTAAATAATAGATCATAGAGAATAAATAAGAACAAAGATATCAGAGGAGCCTTAAAGAGACATGCAACTTTTCCTGATCTTTTTCAGCACAGAGAAATCAACCAGCTCTACAATTTTATTTCAATTCTTTTTTTCTGTGTTAATCTCACAGTTTCTGTCTGTAGGGCTGGGGGAAAAAAACATATTTTTCATATACTATACATACATTGAAATTGGTATGGTCAATATTGATTGGATATTGATAGGTATCAAAAAGTTGTGCTCGCCCCGGTGTTTTGAGTATGAATCCGTCTCACAACAGTTTGCCGAATGTCAATCGCCCATGCTTCTCCCTGGTTTTCTGTCAGTCTACTGTCCTATCAAATAAATTTGGCCCCCGAAAAAATATAAATAAAGTGTAACTGAGAAAGAATTGTATTGTTAGCATCCTGTCCCAGCTCTACAAAAGAGCTTTACATGAATAGGCATAAACAAATACACTACTGTATAATACAATGAACAAAACTGAAATTGTATTGTTATTCTAGATGTGTACAACTGATTTAAAAATAACCCAATATGGGACCTTTAATGTATAGTATTGTATGTGACCCAAAGTCCAGACATGAGCTGACCTATGAGAGTACAGTACAAAGTTGTGTTTGAAGTGATGGCATTTGAACTGAGTGTGTAGGTTCAAACAACAGCCCCAAATACACCAGCACGATCACTGTACACCTGAGCAGGGGCAATGATGCAGTACTAGGCAAAGTAGATAAATCATGTTAAGCCTGACACTCTCCACGGTACCAGCTTTGAGTTTAGTGACTAACTCACATTAATTGATTTCTCGGGCGAGGCGAACAGTGCGGAGTAAACCAATCAGGTGGCAGACGCCAATAAAGCAGCAACACAGCCTACATAGTGCCGATATAAACAAATGGAGATACCGAGAAGGGAACGCAACAGAGGAAGATAAAGAGTTAAATCAACATGGTGTCCAGTACAGAAGAGATACAGTATCTCACAAAAGTGAGTACACCCCTCACATTTTTGTAAATATTTGATTGTAACTTGAAGACTGAAGATATGACACTTTGATACAATGTAAAGTAGTCTGTGAGTGAGTACACCCCTGAGGGAAAAAGTCCAAAGTGGCCACCTGTGAAGCTCTAGTGAACTCTATGGCCAAGAGAGTTAAGGCAGTGCTGAAAAATAGTGGTGACCACACAAAATATTGACACTTTGGGCACAATTTGTACATTTTCACTCTGTAATGGCTGTGTGTTGAGTTATTCTGAAGGGACAGCAAATTTACACTGTTATTCAAGTTATACAACAACCACTTTATATTGTGTCATATCTTCAGTGTTGTCCCATGAAAAGATATAATAACATATTTACAAAAATGTGAGGGGGCGTGAGATACTGTAAACCAGTGGTCCCTAACCACCGGGCCACGGACCGGTACCAGTCCGTGAGACATTTGCTACCGGGCCGCACAGAAAGTTGAATTGAACAAGGTTCGTATGTTGGTCATGCAATACGAAAAATAAGCCCAAAAAATAAGCCCAGAAACTAGCGAAAATTAATGGAAAACAAATGTCTTTGGAGAGCTTCTTTGCAAAAGGGAAAATGCCAACTGAGGAGCCAGAAGATGATCCAGAAGAGGAGCCTACGACTTCCAAGGAAAAGAAAAGCTTCATTTAACAAACAATACCAGGAGTCCTATTAAAATATGGGCTTATTGCAACAGGTGACTCTCACTCGCCAAGTCCGCTCTGCATAATATGTGGGGACAAGCTAGCAAATGAGGCAATGAAGCCTTCAAAACTGCTTTAGCACATGGAGTCAAGCACCCCAAATTAGAAGATAAGCCTTTGGAGTTTTTTGAAAGAAAAAACGTGAGCGCGAACGATGGAAGCAATTACTGAGGGCCACCACATCAACAAATGCGAGTGCACTAAGAGCATCATACTGAGTGGCTAACCATATTTCCTAAGACTAAGAAACCATTCACCATTGGTGAAGAAATTATCCTGACTGCTGCCAAGGATATTTGCCATGAACTTTTAGGAGGTTTTGGATAAAAAGGTAGGACAGGTGCCTCTTTCTCACCTGTGCCAGCATTCTCCCAGCTTGTGCGCCATCACCTGTCTTTGGTTTTATAAGAGTTTGAGCGCTACTTCCCAACCACAAAAGACCCACTGCGAAGGAATAGATCCATGACCCGTTAATGAACAAACCGGGCGAATCGAGCATGTCAGTGCAACAAGAGGATCAGCTGCTGGAGATCGCAAATGACGGTGGCCTTAAAAGTACATTTGAGACAAGAGCACTGAAAACCCTGCTACCATTTCCAACATCCTATCTTTGTGAAGTGGGCTTTTCTGCAGTGACAGCAACCAAGACAAACTGACGGAGCAGACTGGACACAAGAAACACACTGCGGGTGTCATTGTCTCCCATCACTCCGAGATGGGACCGTCTCGTTGCAGAGAAACAAGCGCTCCCACTGATTCAGCGTTATGGTAAGTTGTAGTTTTCCTGCACTTAACATTAGTTTTTTCTGCCGGTCGTGTTATTTTATTTTTGCTGTATTTATCTGCCACACCTTGCCGGGCCGTCGAAATAATACCTATATTAAACCGGTCGGTGGTGCAAAAAAGGTTGGGGACCCCTGCTGTTAACGGCCTGTGTCGTTTTTTGCTGTGAAAACTTACGGTATTTTGCAGAAGACGTGACACAATGCACCAAGCAAGTGTTACTACAGATCGACCAATCAGGCTGCACGGAGAGCTTTGCACCGGAGGAAGTCTCTGTGAAGGAGAGGGTCACCAGACTACCAGACTGAGTCCCTCTGTATAAAATATACAGAGAATTCGCATCTGGCTTGCCAGGCTAGAATAATGTAGCTGTGATGGCCAATACTGCCAAGATGACGGCCATTACATTCACAACCCTAACTGCACTTAGCAAATTTACATAAAAGCTTACTTTTAGATTAGATTAGATTTTGCTTCAATAAATCAACTGTTTCCTCAATAGTTTGACAGTGTATTAAGGTTAATATGAAGAATATATATGCAATATTGATATTTTTGCAATTATCAGATGCAGTTTCAATTAAGCAGAAATAAAAAAAATAAAAAAACATTAACAGGGATGAAACAAGGCCAGATTATGACTAAAGTAAGAAAAATCATGATTCAAATTGAACTTTTAAGGAAATGTATTTAATACATCATTCAAGACTTGAATAGAAAAAATGTATTTTTCAGTGACCGTCTGTGGTGTCATTGCAATATATTATATAATTTTTTGCAGTGTTTGCTGATATTGCGATAAATATTTTGCCATTTTGCTCGGTACAATCACATGCATACACAGTGTCAGACAATAGATACAAGAGACAAGAACATTGAAGAAAATTTCCAATGAATGCTAATCATCTGCTATTGAGCCATTTATGTGCCCCGTAATCGGAAGTGACAGTAGGCTATGTTACCCTGTGCATTAATAGTCTTTACATTGAGATGGACTGGACACCTGAATAGCATTAGCGTTGTCAGAGTGGCTAAAGTGCTGAGTATACAGAGGCTGTGAGAGCCTCCATAATAGACACACTGTTCATTATGAGATTGAGCTGGGGCCATAAATGGATGTGGTTGTTAAACGGCTGATCAAATCTGTGCTGACTTGCTCCACTGTACAAGATTGTGGATGACTTACGGCTTAGACAATATACATTTGAGCCAATTGGACAAGCTTATTGAATGAACACAAATGGAGATAGACACATTCACAGTAGATTGTAATTTGACTTGAGTATGTGCCGTTTTTGAGTTACTGTTTAAGTCTTTTTTGTGCATTGTATTCATGCATGTGTTATAAAACCAGGATGATTTGTGTTGATGCCAGTCTGCATAGTTGCCACTTGCTGGTACTGCAGATTTGCCCCATTGACTGCAATGTAAAAAGAAACGCCTAGTGCTCAGCTGTCAGGACACCTACAACTTCCAAAATGTTCAGATTTAGTGGTGTTTATTCTCTATTTCCTCAAACCGTCCAAAGAATAACTTTTAGTATTTGCGGTGTTACTGCTCTATCCCGCCTTTGCGCCGATTGGTCAAAACTGACCACGCATGTACACGAGGCCGTACTGTGCCTGCTCTATGAGCCCAAAACATTGAAGAACAAGCCCTCCATAACACAGAAATGACGACCTCCATAACAATAACTCACAAAAATCAATATTACTACTATACTGCTCCCGCTGATCCGTTTGCGCGACACCACTGATGGTGGGGACCAATCATGAGGCAGTATTGCCGTGCGTAGGCGGGCTTTACGTTTGCCGAAAACAACATAACGTAATGTATACTGCTATATTTTTACAAAGACATTTTCACACAACGAAAAATGTATTCAATTATTTTAGCAGTTCCTTGTTTGGCTACATATCAATTGGAGTCTCTCCTCTTTTCAGGTGTTTTCTACTGGAGCAGTCCCAGACCGATGTGTTAAACTTTTGCCAGGTTAACATTGAGATAAACAAATTGAAATCAATAGTGGCCATCTTGCTGCTCATTATACTGCCTAATAATACAGCCTTGATTGTGAGATCATTGTGAGACCACATTTGGCAGTAGTAGTAAAGACAGTGTACTATTTCAGTGTTTGTAAAGATGTCATGTAAAGTATACATCTGACATAGTTTTCAAGAAAATTGACATCTGGAAAGAAATAACAACACTGTGCTTTCAAACCCTTTATATTAAATAATAAAACAGGGCACACTTTCCCAAGAACTATATCCAAGAACTAAACTGATTCCATGGCCTTTGGTATTTTTATCTTTCTTTCAATGGTACCATTTTTAGTTGTTTAGTTTTATTACTTTGAGCTGAGCCATATTTATTGTGTAATTTTATGGATTTTATTTATTATATATATTTGATCCTAAATGTGCTTTATAAATAAATATAACATTGACATTGATTTAACAATGGCCAAAATGGGGTAGTAAAATCAGTTGATTTCAATGTTTGTAAAAATGTGTCGGAGATAATGTGACATGGGAATTTCCACCATTGGGACATGTCTAGTAGATTATTTTTCATTGAGGTCAAGTATGCATCTGACATAGTTTTGAAGAAAATGAATGTCCAAATATAAATGAGCCCAGGGGAACTAACAGACCTGGAAATCTCTGAAGATGACCTTGATGTCAACAGTAGAGGCCAGTGGATGTATGTAGTTGTTGTGATATGATAACTTACTCTTCTCTCTGTCCTGTCCCCTCTGTGCTCAGACCCAGAATGTGATGTACGACCTGGTGTCGGAGCTACAGGAACGCAGTGAGGAGCTGGACAAGCGCATCGGGACGTTGGAGGACAAACTGGACTCTGTGACGGGCAGTCTGCAGGCACTGCCCTGCCTCATCTCACAAGCCATATCCCAGCAGCAGCAGGACTTCCTGGACGGGTTCATGCACCGCTTCAGACCGGCCTCCTTGGCCTCGGAGAGGTCCGAGCGCTCAGACAGGTCGTGGACTTCCACCACCCGCAGGAGGCGCTCTCCATCCACAGCACCACACACCTCCTCAGACAGCGGATAGTACTCACCTCATCTGTGCATCTGAACTTAGACCCCCCAATCCTCCCGGCATCAAACCCCCAACCTCTGACTGAGCCCTCGGCATGAGAGCAAACTGACAAACACAATGCATCTAAAAGAGAAGTCATTGTCCATGTGACTGACAAACGAGTAGAGATATGGTTTATGTTTTAGCCATTGTATGGCTGTTCAAGTTAGCTTTTTTGTAAAAGCCCTTGTATAGTTAAAGTGACTGAGTCAGTGCTGGGCAAGAGCTGGCCTTAACCAGGAGGGCGCCCCCCGGAGGACACCACCATCCTTCAGCCCCGCCTCTCAGAGGAGGGGGCGGAGCTTCGTGTCATGTGACGTGTCGGCTCAGCGCTGAATGCACTTTGGAGGGGCAGTCGCAGAGGAGGCCGAGCACATGGCATTACTACTGGGTAGGAATTTACGCAATTGCCAACTTCAAGGGTTCAGCTTCCTTGTTCTTACCAAGGAGAAGAGAGCGACTATCTTTTTTAGTTACATATTGACATGTGATTTTCAGTGCCTGAATGTATAAATAGTAGAGGGTTATTTAATTACTAATTTCAGAGCTTTTTTACGATGTTACCAGTCTGAATACAGCATTGCATTCCTTTTTCAGATACATTCCTCAAAGAAAATGTCTTAATGTAATGCATAACATTGCCTCCATTACACAGCAACTCTGTATGTTTTGATTTCCCTTTTTCTATTTGTACTAACACCACAAGAAACCTGCTGTGAGACCATGACACATGTACAAATATCTCACAAAGGGGGACATTAGGGTAGAAAATCTGAAAAAACCCACTGACCACAAGGAGGAGCTAAATGTTACACCAAATACCAAAGAGGAGCATTTAGACGGAGCGGGTACCACAGTTCTGAATAAGCTGCTATTCTTGTTACAGTTAAGGTTTACATAAAAAAGGCCTAAATTTAGACTCTGATGTCCGCCCGCAGATATTCGTACATGTGTGGGCATGGCCTGAGAGTGTGTGTGCGTGTGAGTTCACTTTAGCGCAGTGCTGTTCACCGATTTACACCAAGAGATCCTGTTTGTAGGAGGCATGTGGTCGGCTGCTAATCACGAGCACACATAAACAGATCGGGGGGGGGGGGGGGGGGGGGGGGGGGGGGGGGGGGGGG